>JAZGTJ010014015.1:0-14475 GCA_036877575.1 Botia almorhae
ACGTAAGTCAATTACATTCTACATTATAGCTGAATTTATTTCTTATTATTTATGTGCAGTTGTTTTCTGTTTTAATAGTTTCCACAGCCGTGCACATACTGTACATTGAAATCAGTTAATACCAATGAAGCAAACTGTACTGAAACTGTACTGTACTGTATGTTCAGAAATGAGGCAGTATTCTGTTGGTCTGCCATTAAACTTTAGCACTATGAAAACATTATGATGTCAATCATTCCAGCTACATGTTCAGCATTTAAAATTAGAAATCTCAGTCATTGTCGGACTGTGAGAAATGCCCAAATCAGTGGATAATAAATGATATACAATAAATTTCTAATACTGAGCACAACCCTCCTCCGCCCTCAGAACAACCTTCACAGCACAAATTCAGGAAGATTTCTTACAGTCTCTGAGCTGTATTGACATGATAACCTCACACAATCCTGCTGTGAATCGGCTTTTCCGTCACATCCCAAATGTGTGGCATTGAGATCCGATGACTGTGGAAGCCACATGGACACACACTTCCATGAAACCTGCTTTGTGACATCATCCTGCTGGAAGAACAAGACAGGTTGATTGTGACCACAAGATGGTCAGCAACCAGCAAGTACCAGCCAAGCTAACAGGGAACGTTCTAAGAATGGTGACTAACGTTCTCAAAAAGTTCTTGCATTAATGTTAGTAGAACTCGTTTATATAAAATGCATATCAAAAACATTATTCTTTTGTAGTTAGTGGAAAGTTTTAAAAATGATACAAAATTAAATGTTTGAAAAACGTTCTAACCAAGTATTAATGTTAATAAACACAACGTAGCGTAACGTCTAAAAAACTGGATGTTTTGAACGTTCCTAAAACGTTCAAAATAATATCTTTAAACCTTTTGGTTACTTAATGGAACATTAGGGCAACATTCTTACAACCCAAACTAAGCTGGGATCTAGCAGAAATTGAGATTTGTCTGAGCAAGATCTTCTACTATCCAATTTTGGTCAACTGAACACGGTTTGATTTTTGCGTCTCACACCATTCTGTGTAAACTCATGAAGAACCCAGAAGATCGACGGTTTCTGTGCTAGACTCTTCAAACCCCCATCTGGCTCCTACAATCATTCCACCATCAGAGTCGCTTAGATTGCTTAGTCTGCTTTAAACATCAGCTAAACCTCTTCACCACGGCCACATGCTGTTACAAGTGCCTGCCACATGATCAGCCCATTAGATATTTGCATTAAGTACTGAGTGCATAAAATATCCAAAATATAGCCGAAAATAATGGCCAAGGATCAGTATTTCATCAGTATTTTTAGATCAGCCTCACTGCTCTGATTTAATGTTTGCTCAGCTAACATGCTGAAATGTGTCTGCAGGCTTATAGCTTCAAAGAATGAAGCAGCAAGAGAATATGAATTTAATCTTGTTCTATATTTACTGATCCAGCTAACAAGTTCACATTGTACGAATGTTTCAGAAATGTTTCCATTAAAAAGATTATCTTGAAAGTTCTAGAAACATTCAAAACTTCCATTGTTTTGATGTTGTGTTAACTTCGTCTTAACGTAACATTTACAAAACGTTTTTAAGACTACTTAAAACGTTCTACATACGTTACTGCAGGAACATTTTTAATAACTTTGAGAGAATGTTTAGAGAATGTTATCCAATGTTCTGAAAACGTTCTCTACGATCCAGCTTCTTCCAGCGATCCTCGCATTCTAGGGTTTAATGAGATTGAATGTAAACACTGTTACATTGTGTGTTTGAGTGGCCCAACCTGTCCACTTTTAATGTAACTGCTAACTGATATTTGCTCACCAAATGTAGTTAATATTCACTGTTCTGTTTGTCATCCCACAAAACCTTTAAGTGTAAACAATATAACTGCATCAGTGCATTGCACAGGAATTTGGCCAAAATTCAACACTAATTAATCAAATGAATGCAAAATTTACAACAACACAGTCTGTGCATTGTCACCCGAGTGCAAACAGAATATTATTTAACTTACAGAGAAAAAGAAAAGAAAGCAACTGTATTCTCTATAACACAAACAAACAACAGCCTATTCTGGTAAATGTTGAAATTTACAAGAAAGGATTATTATTTTGAATCTTGTCATCTCCTATTGTTTCTCTTCATAATGAATGACAACCAGTTAGACTTCAGTCTTCTAGAAGAATCCTTCCTTTGTCTGTTTATTAGTGCAGCTACAGAAGGAACGCGCTCTAAAATTGTGATCAGATGTGATTATATCAGATGTGATGATCACTTATGTTCACTAATACTATTATTATCAGTTTCTTGTAATGGAAACATTTCGGGTTAACTGTGCCTCTCCAGTTTACAGGGGAAGGATTGCTTAGCTGTTGTTTTTACTAAACACTGAAAAATATAACTGCATCAGAAATTAAAAAAACATAAAAAGCATAAACAATTTCCTGCTTTTAAAGTCATTCTTTTTAAACATCTTTTGCGCAGATGTACATATTCTGATATTTCTTAATTTGCCCAGCATGTCCCTGTTTACTGAAAACCCCCAATAAGACCATTTAAAGGGTTAGTTTTCCCAAAAACAGATGTTGTCATCATTTAATCATGCTCATGTTATTCCAAACCCACATGAGTGTCTGTTTCTGTGGAGCACAGAAGACAGAATGTTAGTGACTGACATCAGGTTAAGACAATGATGACAGAATTAAAACATACCTTTTACATTAAGTGTCAGATTAGATTGTGCGGGACCATAAAATGTTTGTTCAAACATTACATTTGGTCTGAAAGCAATAATAGGATGTCCTACTTGCCTGTCAGACTATGTATATCTCTGCACACTGTTGGAGGAGGCGTGGCTTCGGAGAGCGCTCTGAAGGAAGGGGGGGATCTTATGCTTTCAACGCTAGCTTGCTATTGCTAGCCTCTGCGAAGTTACCTACCCTACCTTTAAATAACCAGAACTGTTTAAGGTGTGTCTGATGTCTGTTCTCAAGCAGGACTGTTGCTGTTTTATGAAGGTGCTTTTACATTTCAGTTTACTTCCCCACAGTTGGTGTTTAACATGCTACTAACTTTATGGTTCTTCGGCCATTTTGAGGACATTGGAATTGCACAGCATTCATCTGTAATACATTCCACAAATACATTCACAAATCCCTCTAAAGCGTATCATGAGTATTTCATGAAATATAGGGTAACAGAGGTAAAGGCTTATACATTTGTATGAGGTCATTGTGGTCTGTCCATCACATACAGGGTGTCTGTAACAGCATGGCTGTTTTCATACAGTCACCCAGATGGTGTGATATTATAGCATTTTATTCATCTGGAAAACTGTTGTGTGTATGTAAATAAAGGTGGTAGCACAAACTGGAGCCCCACTGCGGTATTATCCAGCCCAGAGAAGATCTTTCAATATTTATCAACAAAACAACATTTTCAGGTGCACTCAGATGCCTGGGCTGAAGTGAGGGGATGCCAGATATTGTAAAAACCCTGAATGTTTACAGGACACAACAACAAAATAACTACAATTTATAATGCTGTCCGTGTTTTACAAATATTGATAAAGAATGTGACAGTGCGAACAAGAATGACGGTGGAACACACACACACACACACACACCTAACACAGCAAACACTACACAGAACTGTAAACACACTTCTACTAATTAACAACAGCAAATAAACATCTCTTTACTTTGGCCAGTTTAGTATCAAAATATTAAATACTGAGCTGCAAAAGTCCACAGGATCTCAGCTAAAACTACAAAGCTTGACTTTATTTATCAATTCATTTATTTTGATCGACAAATTTATCGGTGCATGTGTGTTCAGAATGCATTATTTAGTAAAATGAATAAAAGACAAATTTGATAACATTAATCCTGTATGTGTATATATACTGTATGTGTGTCTGTACATAGCTACATGAATGTATATATACATGTATATGCATGTACATATATACATATATACACATGCACAGAGAGAGAGACAGAGAGAGCGAGCGAGCGAGAGGGAGAGGTATGCTCATTGATGTGGCCTTGATTGGAGCAGTTAACCCCACCTTTATTGTGGAGAAATACGCCCTGATTTGTCCTTGGTTTGTAAAATGTCCAGTAACATCATGCATGTGCCCAGCAGCACTCAGACCTGCCAAAGCAGAGGTGAGGCGAGAGCATCCAGGTCCACCTTTCTCTGTGATGGAAGCGTCCTCTCTCTTCAAAGGAACCTGTTGTGTGTCTGTCAGAATGTGTGGAGCACAGCTGGCAGGAGTCTCTGTTCTCAGCCCCAGCAGATGTTACACAAAGACTGTTCAAATTCACATGAAAACTCTGTTTTTTACCTTCGCTTTTGCTTGTTTATCCCCTCAGCACTTTTACATGAGCTGAACTGAAGATCAACTCACTCAATAAACGAGGCCTGCATTTGTTTCTGTTTATGTAAGAAAACATTCACTGTACTTTGACTTTACATCAGAGATTTTTTCTGAAATTTCAGAGGCGATGATAAAGACAGCGCATGGCTGACCTATTTTGTTCCAATATTGTTCGTGAAATTTATCAACACTGTCAAAACAAACGTTTACTTTAAACATCAAAATTCTCACCGTCATATGTATTTATCTAGCTGTTATTTTCTTATGAGAAGCGGCAGTCCAATTTTTAAATGGATTTACTCTCAGACTACAAAGTCTAAACCTCATACCTCTGTCACTGTAGTTCAAAGGATCACACCCATAAAATGAAGATCTCATGCAACGAACGACAAGCCAGCTAACAATTTTAAGCTGTACTAACGATTTCTCTAACATTTCAATTAAGCTACAAATGTTAAAATTGTTCTTTTAAAAAATTTCAGGAATGTTCAATACATCCGTTTTTTAAACATTATTGCTCGTTTTTAGAACATATAGAACCTTTCTGATATGACATATAATGTTAAAAAATGTTCTACTAACGTTATTGCAAGAACGCTTTTTGATAACTAGAGAGAACTTTTCAGAGAACGTTAGCCAACATCCTGAGAATGTTTCCTGTTAGCTGGATAAACAATTAAGCACTTCCTATGAACAAACCGGGATACATGATAAACTTTTCCAAGTCACTCTTGTCATTTCTAGTAGAATACAATCACAAATGATTCAGGGTAACAGGGCATGTGAGCAGAGTCATTCCCATCACCAGCAGTGACATTCAGTCACGCTCCACGGTGAACTTCCAACAAATGTCAAACTAATGCCGGCAACTCGCATTGTGGCAACCCATTAAGTCCTCAATTATAATGATTAGCACATGCAACACGGCATGGTGTTGAGACAGTCGCAATTCCTCTGTAGAGATTTACAGTTCCATGGCTACAACAGCAGAGCAGGTAATGGTCGTATATGTTAATCGAGGACGTAAAGATAATTTTCATGTCAGAGAAATGCAATATTGGCTAAAGGGTGTGAATGTTTATCTGCCCAATGTGAAACTGCGTATGTTACAGTGAAAAACCTTTCTCACAGACACTGGCTAAGTGCAGTGAGCTGGCTAACTCTCTGCGGAGAGTTAGCACTGATCAGTGTACAGTTGATCCAGAGAAAGCTTTGCTAATCTACCATATTAAAAATGAAGTTATGAAATACAGTGGTGTTTGACAAATGTGTGTGTTCACATTTGATCATGATATAGATTCTTCATTGAAATGCATTGTTATCAGGTCCAGAAATGCTGAGAACGGGCCAAAAATGTCTCCAGTTATAGCGCGGCCACTCCAACACAGTCAAATAAAATATTTCCAAGTAAAACATTGTGAAATACGACCATACAAGCATACAAATGATTTTCCTCTATTAAAAACAGAAAACACAGTAATTAAGTATTCAAACTATTGTGATACGTCTAATCTTTTTGGTGTGTGGGGGGGGGGATTATTTAATTTAACTGAATAAGCATAAGAAATAATGATTTATTTAAAACAAAATCCACAGCCAGGAAATCTCAGAAAGCCCGAAACAGGCATGAGACCGCCACAAGGGTGTAAAACACGCAACATCATTTCATAACTCGATCATGTGCCTATTTGAGGGTAAAATAAAGCAGCCCGTTACTTTCAGTCTCTCAGTGGAGTATAATGTTCTGTCAATGACACCTCGCCAGCAGCAGCTCACACAGAGAATTCACTCTGCCGTGCTGAATCATTCATGAGGCTCATTCACTCATTTCTCTCATGACGATGATCGTGTCTCTCAGAGAAGGGCTGGAGTGTCAGATGGCTCCTCAGTGTCTTCACACATTTAGAGAGTGGACCGACTGACTTACTGAATCACTCAATACGTTATTATAAAGTTATGGAAAAAACATGGATTTTCCCCTGCAGCATAACAAGTAATTACATGATTTAATTTAACAGCTACTGTTTGGTATATCGGAGTGCTGTACACAAATCCTGACTTTAAATATGAAAATGTAAACAGCTACCCTGACTGCAATAGCTGATTAAAACTGTGCCATGGGCAGATTTGTGTGTTTTTTAAACCTGTGGTACAAAAAACATTCAGACGAAGTTCACCTTTTGCTGCTCTACATTGATATTAGAGATGCACTACGTAACTTTTTGTAGTTAAAAATGAACAAAAAACAGTTGAGCTGTCAGGCCATCTGTAAACAGAAAGAAGATCCGGCTACTACATCACATGACCGTGTACTGTAGATGATGCAGCGTTTGTAGCTTGTTCTTACAGCAGTTGTTTACAATTTAAATTCATCATCCACATACGAAATGATACTATTACAGCCGTCTTTATACATTTAAATAAACCTATATAAGCATTATGTATAAAGTAAAGAGGCACAAGAAAGTAGAGGCCAAGATTCATTTAATATCAGCAGTATATAATTTAACATCTTTGTAAGATTACGTGCTATAACATGCTTTAAATGTCACAACGCACACTAACAAACAAATGCCAGGCACTGATGTTGGTACAGTTGTGTTTGAGGTCCATTAGCATTAAACATCTGCCACCAGGTTCCCACACTGCCACTGTTGTGCTTCTGATGGTACAGTAGAGAATCGCTGTAGAGATACACAGAGCACTTACCATCAGCTGCTTCAAGTTAAGAACTGATACTTTGGATTACAGCTGTGAGGAACTCACTGCCAGGGGATTTGGGCTATCTGTGATTACAGGACTTGGAAAAGATCTGTGTTTGGCTTTTATTGTACAGTCTCACTGCCATGCGGTTACCAATGCAGCTTACTGTTTTCTTATTCACAGTACTAATATTACTGTAAAACTTTACAATAAGGCTAATTTGTTAACATCTTTGTTACTGTTAATGTTAATGTCAACACAACGGTTCATGATAGTAATTAATTCTGAGTCACTTCGATTTTAAAAATGCATGAATAAATATAGCAAGTAACACGAACTAAGATTAATTAATGCTGCACAAGTATTGGTAATTCATGTTAGCAAATGCATTAACGAATGTTAACAAATACAGCTTTATTTAAATGTGTTACCAATATTAAATTATCATTTTAATATTTTAATTAGATATATTTGTAATACAATTTTAATTATGTTAACATTAATATTAAAACAACTGAATGAGTTGATTTCATGTCTTCACATGTATTATTATAGTACAGTTCCTATGATTATAGATGAGAGTTCATTTGTAATTAACACTAATTACTGAAATTAACTGCACAGGGCTTAAGGCAGTTTAAACGAAGCATGCATAACACATGGTGTAAAACATTATCCAAACTGTTTAACCTTGAGAAAAAGCTGCAGGGCATGAGAGATTTATCCGTAATATAAGAGCTTATAGTTTTCCCACTTGGATATGTACTTCCAAACCTTTGGGTTTCATGTCTTTAACCACTAGCTTTTTAAATGGTATGCTACAGATTTACATATAAACACACACACACACACAGTTACATACACATTACAGTCATACATTACAGTTAGAAGTGGGAGTGTTTTTGCCAGGTCAGCAAACCTTTCCACCTTCACTGCCTGCGGATAAATGACTATCCACCCAACCAAAATGAGTGAGTGAGTGAGTGAGAGAGAGAGATAGTGAGAGAGAGATGTAGAAAAAGAAACACAAAGATCATTTGATGTCATTTTCACAGCTATATACAGCCAGTAAAAGGAGCAAAATATGTGTGTGTGAGAGTTCAGAATCAACAAGTGATTCACATAAATAAATGCATACAAATGAATTAAATTTGAATAAATACTCCATCAGCAGAGTTTTTCCCTGCCCACAATGTTTCTTTTAGATTATTGCCTTTAATTAAATACAATATACTTTGTGATATTCAAATGAATGTATACTGCAGTTTTACACTCGCCTCCTACACTGAGTTAATGTAATGCAGTGACCGCTGAATACTGATGTGACTTCAAACGCTCTCAAACTCTTAAATGTTGCCCTTGTCATGTTTTCCCAGCGACTCTGTACAACATAATAGCTACAGCATGTGGCGTGTCACTGACATACGTATGTTTGCTTAATGCCTGCGACAAAACCAGCCCATAAATGTGATCAAGGGAGCAAAACAGAGCACAAATTAAACCTCAAAGACCAGTGAAACAAACAGAGATAAAGTCCTCAGAAATGTTCCAGGTCATTAAATGAGTTGAAAGCAGCGGAATGAAACAGAGCCGCGTTCAAGCCTCAGATAGTGAATTATTTATTCATATCTTTATCTCTTCCTCTTCAAATGTAAACACATAATTACAGATTACTAATATCTCCCGCATGCTCGCGTTCAACGAAGACTTTTCCAAAGTCATTTACTAAATGAAAACCTGAGCAATTAGAACAGAAGGTGCTAGATGCAGCGGAAAAAAGAATAAAATAAAAAGTCAAATAATACATGTATTATAAATTATTATTATAGATAAATTAGATCTGCTTCCTTGACCAACCATGACCCCAAAGACCCCAGACAGCCACAGCTTTACTGTTTATTCCCTGTTCTGATGAGTAAACAGTCAATTACTCCTTATCTTCCTCTCTCAGGGGCTTGACATGGAATACTGGGATTGTATTTAACAATGTTTCCCACTAAAACAACACTGAGCTTCGATTTGACTCATTGCCACAGAACAAAGTAAAAGTCAGGATAACATCTCCTTGACCTCATTCATCCACATCTGGGAAAGAGAAGCAGTTGTTGTCTAGACAACGGCCTGTGGTGTACATCTGTATCTTGCTACTTCAAAGACAGAACAATGACCCAAAGGTGTCTAAAGACACGCCCTTTTCTTCCACCATGCCCATCATTTGTGGCGGATAGCCGAGCAGCTGAGCGTGCAGTTTCCTTCCTGGCCTTAGAAAACTCCTGAGCACTCAGCTTGTACGTCAAAATAATCGGTCTTCATTTCTTTCTGACCTTGAGCTGAAGTGACACACACAAGATACTCATAATACAACACAGAGTCGGTCTGACAGACCGGGGTGAGTGTGCAGGATACACAGCAGGGTATTGGCAGCTGCAGATAAATCACACACTGAGCATTAAAATCAACCGTAGTTCACGATAAACCTTCCCGTCTGTTTAACATGAGCGAGGTTCTGACAGTGCTCAATAATCCAGCAGGGATTTGAGGTGACAGAGCTAGCGGATATCTAGCAGTCATCAATTCAGACCAAATAACAATATGTTATGAGAGAGAAGAGGTTAATGTAGGATAAAGGATGAATAAAGCCACACAAACACACAAGGTAAGACCCTTTCCTTCATTACTGACTCTCAAAGTGACCTCACAACCTTGAGGAACATAATGGAAAAACACAGGCGTGTGAACGAACGGCAAACGTCATCAAACTAGAAAACACATCACAAATCCTATCAGCTGGGCTCATGAATATTAATTAGGTGATGTCACGTTCACTCAGGTAGCTCTTTCTGATTTGCTGAATGTATTTACAATTTACAAATTACAAGTGATTAATTTGCAAATGATGGTTCATTTTATCCAATTAAAATGAGGCTTCTAGTTGAAAGCTGTTTGACACGCCTGAAAAAAACAGACTCTTAATATGAGGATTATTTTCTAAAGAATTAAATGATGTTAAAGTCTCCCAGTATTATAAGGGTTGTCAGAACATGCTGAATAGGAAAAATTGTACATATGTACCATTTGCCCAATTAATTATTAGCAGGTCAGCAAAGGTTACAGGTTAATCAGTTTTTTCATTAAGCATGACTGTCTATAGATGTTGTTTATTTGTCTGGTTTTAGAGACCCGTCAATCAAAACAAAATCTCAAGATGAGTTTTCTGCCTTGCTTTCATTTATCTGATGAATTTTTCTTCAGTAATGTGTTTTGCCCTTCCACTTTCAAGTACATAAATTACATTTCAGAGTCGAATAAAAACAGACGCCAGATCTGTCAGTTACAGTAAATGAAGAGCAACAAATCAACAACAACACCGTCGAGTCTTTTGCTTTATCTGGAGAAGCCACATTGTAAGAGTTTTTTCACAAACTGTGAGAAAACATTTCTATTGACATTTCTCAGACACTTTCATTTAAACCACCCTACACTGCGTTCCATTTCTGCAGTTTGTGTGTTACAACACATTTCCAGATACCTATTTTAAGTTGTAAGAATGTTTCCCCAACATTTCCATTAAGTAACAAAACATTATAAAGGTTATTTGGAACGTTCTAGGAATGCTCAAAACATACCGTTTTTTTAGATGTAGACATTTTTTTAAATTCTGTAACATTTTTAAAACATTTCAGTAACATTTTAAGGATAACGTTTGTGATATATAATGTTATACTGTAATGTTTAAAAAGGTTCTACTTCTATTAATGCAACAACTTTTTTCATAACAAAGAAAACTTGAGCGGGCCAACCATGATAGCCAACGTTCTAAGAACATTCCCTGTTAGCTAAGTAGGCGGAAATTGATCCCATTACGACCCACTGACAAACTTAAACCTAACAGGAAGTCATGAGCTGCAGAAGCTCAGAGCGCCGCTGACTGGAGGGCATTGTTGCCATGGGAAACCTGGGGGCAAACAACCTCTAAAGGCAGATTGACTGATGGATGACATATTCATTACAGATCAATTAAGCTTCATTTGATTCTCCACCAGCACAACAACAGCCATCATTACACAGTCAATTGCACAGACAATGACAGCAATATAAAATAAGCACCAATGAAGAAGATGAGTCCGGTGTGTGCTGTTCCCCTGAAACTGCTCTTAGATCTGTTGCACAAAACATTTCTGTTACTCTCCGTTTTTTTAATCCATCTGTGCTTGCTGGCGCTCACAAACGGCATGTTGTGTGATGTGCACACAAGCGTCATATCAAAAACATCATCTGATCCTTTCAGCTGACTCGGGAGTGAAAGTGTGACAGTTTACCTGGAAAAAACCTGTCCTGACCTTTCAAAAACACATTTAATACGTTCTACGGTCTCTTACAAAACAAATGCATCTACCACAAATGTTAAAACTGCGTTATATTCATTTAAATAACATAATTAATATATTAACAACATATTTCTGCAGTGAGAGATGGATATTATATGTAAAATATCAGAATCAGGCGGCTCTAGTAAAGGAAGTCCCGCCTACTTGTAAAAAGAGCCAATCATCAATCACCAAACAGTAACATTCTCGGGGGGAGGGGCTCTGTGCAGAATGTCAGGAGGTACTTTACAGTCTTTGCGCATGTACATTACCTGAAACGACCTGAAAAACATTTTCTAGTTTTTATAGGACAAACTAAGCTTTAGAAACCGAATTAACGGTACAGTAGATGTCAGGTTTAGTAGTTAGTGTGAAATATATGGTTTTATCGTGACCTTAGCCTGTGATTTTAGAGATTTCCCTCTTCCCTCGCAGCTGCCCAGAGGCACTGCAAAGATGGCCGCCGGGTGCGGATTTCCTTAAAAGGACTTTGTTAGCATGAAACATAGCTAGCAGTATATCTTAGCTAGATATTGAAAATAAAGTAGCTCTATCTAATATGTTTATGATAATTCAGAAAATATACTGCACACAGTGTCAACTGACTTCATCAATATTCAAACAAAAGCGATGCCAACAAAGCTTAAAATCACCACGAGGTGTAACTACAGCCTTGTTTAATAATGCAGCACATGAATAATTAAACAGGACCAAACATGTCAAAAACCAGAGCGCAAGTGCAAAAACAATCGGCTATTTTTGAGTAAACAGAATTTTTATCCTCGCGAGCCGTTAGAGGCCATTTTTTGATTTCGTTGTTGTTCTATAACATTCTTTAAGTCATGTGAAGACATTTTAAACAAATACTTCATCCAGTTTCTCTGGAATATATAAAAATATTTCTTATATTTCTTGCATTTTGCTCTAAAGTCACAGAAAAGTCGTCGTCCAAAAAGTCAGACAAAAATAGTGTCTTGTAGTATGTGATAAGAGTCGTAACCAATTTGCAGTGACTGTGTGAGAGTTATAAAACTGTAAAAAATACACAAAAAATGTAAGTCCATAAAAACCTGCTTGCCAGTGAAGGAATTGGTTACCATGGCAATCGGCATCTTTGTTGCGCTAACCCGTGGCCTCTGCTGCAAAGCTTTGGTTCGTATATTCAAATCATGTTCCATAAATAAACACTAAACCTGAACACCCGAAGTGGTTATATATTTGGAAAACCCAAACATTTCATTTATTCGAGCAGAATTATGGGCGTTTCAGATGCGTAATTTATGCGTAATACATTCAGACAGCTACAACAAATAATATCTATATTTGTACAAGATTAGTAGCTTGTGGAAGTGTTCTGCTGTCCGTGAGGTTCAGCAGGTTGAGTAAGCACTATGTAGTGAGGAAAAATGATCTTCAGATCTGCACCTTAGCGGGGTGCTTGGCTGACCACAAATCTCTTTAAAAGACTCGAGCACTTTGTCTTTATCTGTATTACTTCATCTGTGCTGCTGATGTTTTCCGCAGGGTGATCTCAAGGGCGTTTGTTCTACTGTAAACGCTCACAAAACACTTAACTTGATATAAATATTACAAGAATTTAACCGTGGTTTAAATATTAATCAATAACCTGCTGAGTTGGTGCTGTTGTCGTGCCGTCCATCAACAGTGGTGATTTATCAGCCTATAAACATGTAGTTGTGCTGCACTCGGGCCTGTTTTATGTCAAAAGTCATGAAATGTTTGACAGTTAGCTTTAAAGCTTTTGCCCGAGGCTCGCTGACAGCACGCCCGAGGCCACATTGGCACACAAAAAGATATTTTTCATTAAAGAAGCACGCTTACATTCTACAGTGCCTCTAAACTTTTGATTAATTTTTGGCATGTAAAAAAGTCACAAAACACAATCATTAAGACTCTTCTATTCACAACAATCAGCAGACGAAACCAAAGACATTTAAAAGGTCAAAGTTTCAACGCAGCAGCTGAGCGTGGGAGAAGTTTGAACGCTTCGGCTCAGTCATTGTACTTGATATAAATCAATGAAATGGGTTTAGTGGTGAGTCATTACCATGATACCATTGGTCATTACTGGTAATCAAGATTTACCATCTGTTTACTGATTCCACTAACATTTGACTGTGTGTTTTTCGATTTTAACCCCGAAATGAACGTGAAGCTGACACTGTGTAAAACATCCTCTGAGAAATTCTCATTTCATCGTTGCGGAATGACCCAAACAAAATCCTTCTCCTGTGAGCCATACTTTACCAAAACTGCTATTAAAACTTGAACCTGTGACGCTCCGTCCTCTTTTATCACAGTAACAGGAAACATTACGTGACAATAATCTTGTTTTGGATCAAGGCATTATGTTGTGGAATTATACAGTCAGTTTTTCCACAAGCTCCCCTTGAAATCATTTCAGGACAAACGCTGGCTGATTTAACAACTGAAATTAAACTGTTCGCTTTTGCAGCAAACAGATATTTAGAATGACCCTCAATGCTAAACACAAAACACACCCAAGCTCAGCTTCACTGTTTTAATTAAAGACATCCTGAGCAAACAAATGTAACGTCTTTCCTCCAGCCCTCCCGTCATAAACAGAGAAACATCCATTTTAATCAATAAATTGCCTGAGGTAAGCAGTAGTTACAAGGCCTCTAAATCCCATCTCAAATTCTTCAACAAGGACACACAAAAACATGCAACTAATGCCAAACATTATATTAATTACAGCTCATCTCAAAAACTGTTGTGCAGATTCCCTCGGGTAGGGCGAGTCATCTAAGTAAACACAAAAAGATCCATCCTTGGTTTGGTGTGCCAGGAAACAAAGTTATACAACCTTTAAACATGTTTCAATTAAGTGTGCTATGATTTGGACAACAAAAAGAAACACCAAACATATTCTGGGTAATAAATGAAGACGGATGGTTTGGGGTTGTTCGTTCACGAGCAGAAGCTAGAGTTCAAACTGTGGGGGAAGCTCTGATTGGCTATTTGTAGGGCCGTATGATTGAA
>JAZGTJ010014016.1:0-14475 GCA_036877575.1 Botia almorhae
GGTGTTGTGTGGTGTGCAATGGGGACATCGGATGGCCTCCGTTTTTCAGCTCCATCATCTGGAATGGTTATGAACAGGAGGATGGCACGTGATGATTCTCCATTCTCATTTGCGTTTCTCGTTTTGTTTTTATAAAGAAATTTTAGGAGAAACAGCCGATGCTTGTGAGAACTTCATTAAAGTTTCCCCCGTGTTCCTGTGTTCCCGTGTTCCTGTAGCTAAGTGGTGGAGCTCAGTGGTTAACACACATGCACTGACAAAATGTATAACTTCAGTGTACTGTAAGTCACTTTGGATAGAAAGTTCGTCAAAAATGTAAATGTGAATTTCTCACTTCTCATGCGGACGCGCTCACAACGTCGCACTGAAGTGCGTATGACGCTGAGTGTAATTGGCAGTTCCTTGTGTGGTAATTAGTATTTTGAGGTGTAATTTTGGATGTTCTATCTTACAGCCTGTAATTAGCTTTTATATCACCTGAGGTAATGTGACTCATGTCTTTAGAAGTCACTGATGTGTTTAATGAGCCGGAAACAGATAGAGTCATTGACTTTTGTTGAAGAATTTAGTAGAATGCGTCACCTTTATCAAGCCCCTCTTTGTCAAGCCCCTTAATTCGTAATCGAACACTGATTTAGGATTTGTTTACAACTCTCACTAAAGAGGCAATTGATTCTGTCGAATGATTTGTTTGCCAAACGTACTTGTTCACTCGCTACTTTTGCCTCGGCCCCGCCCCTCCGCTCTGCCTGTACCTCGCCGTGTTTTAGCAGGCCTAGATTATAGAGTACCGTAGCATTTCTTGGATATCACAGTACTACAGTAATGGCTTAGCATGAGAGAAGGTTCCCTTTAATTATGCTTTGCCGATTTCGCGCGGGCTGTATTTTTTTCTCCGCTCCTTTTGTCTATTCTTTCAGAGCTGTAGATGTCTATGTCCTTTCATCTCTGTTCTCACCTGATTGTGGGCTGGTGTGAATTTAAGGGTATGGTGCGCAGGAAAGCTAAATGACATGCTTGGAGAGTAAGTCTCTTACACGCTACACTTTTTAGGCATCTTCAAACTCATCGTCTTTGTATCTAACAGGTCTACACGTGACGTCCCTCTGTCCATCCCGACCTGTGACTCATCTGGGACGTGTCAAAGCAGTCGCCTCTTTTGTCTGGGGGCTCGTGACGAACACATCCAGTCTGTTTTATCCTCACTGAAGGGCCTGTAGAGTGATTTATTGATTTTCTCACAATAATTAGTACGGTTGACTCCTCGTATTTTATTGCGTGTTGTTTTTTTATGTGGGTTCGGGGTAATTTTTGATGGGTAATGAACGTGTTATGGAGGTGATGGTGAGGTCATCTGGGTCTCTGTTGCGTAGCTAGTTTTGGTTGTAAATGGAATCCCACCTAACAATTTGAGGTTGTAAGAACGTTTCCCTAACATTTTCATTATGTAACAGAAACGTTCTAAATGTTATTTTGAAAGTTCTAGAAACATTCAAAACATCCAGGTTTTTAGATGTTGTATTAACTTTATTGCTTATTAACATTATAAGAACGTTACTAAAACTTTTTTTCATCTGTAACAGATTTAAAATGTTACACTAACAACTTTAGAATAACGTTTTTGGTATATAATATATAGTGTTAAAACGTTATACTGACGTTACAGAAAGGACATTTCTGATAACTTTGACAGAACTTTTAGAAAACAGCCAACGTTCTGAGAATGTTCAGCGGAGAACATTAGCAGGCGATCCCTTACATATAACTGCAACCCGCTCGAGCTCATGGTTGATGAGCCAGCGGAGAACAAATGAGAGTAGTTCTCTCATACCTGGGCTCTAGAACATTCTGAGAACTGTTCTGCAGAACACTGTTCTACAAAACACTGTGTTAATGTGAGTTCTGTCTGGTTGATTAACCTGGGGACTGAGACCTCAGGCATTCGGTTTAAAGTGAGCTGGTGAAACATCTGGGTGGGTGATCCAGTTGGCCGGGTGGTTCACCGCACCTCTTTCCAGCTGATTGAGCTGTTCTGTCTGAGAATGTGCGTTCCTATTGTTAGCTTAAGGGATTGACTTCAATTAATCCCTTCTTTCATGTTTGTGTGAGCTACATGCCTGCTGCTGTATTGCGCTCACATTCTTCTCTGTCAGTAATAGCCATTCTTATAGCACCAGCATTAAAACAGCAGATCGAGCAAGTGTGGTAACGCTCAAAAATGTTAATGCCGTCGTTATTTACCATTGTTGTTCCAAACCTGTTTGACTTTGTCATACGTGCGACACAAAAGGCACATTTTTTGAGGGATATCTTGGCTACTTTTTCCTCTAATAATCATGATAGTTATGAAGCTCCACAATGACAAAAAAACATAATAAAAGTTCTGGTAAAGTGGTCTATAGGAATTTTATTCTTTTTATTACAGGTAGCGCAGGCAGTTTCGGAAAGGCTAGCAATAGCAAGCTAGCTTTAAATTCGCAATATCCCACCATCCCTTTCCAAAGCCACGCCTCCTACAACACACGAACGCATATATAGTTTGACAGACCTGTAGGACATCCTACTGTTGCCCACCATTGGACCGAATGCAATGATTGGACGAACATTGTACGGTCCTGTGCCTTCCACACAAGGAAAGACTTTGGAGTGTAATAGACGTATATTGTTTGGGTAAGAAAGGCCAGCGTATTCCTCATAAATGCGACATTCGTGTCCCACAGACGAAACCTGGCATAGAAGGACCTTTCTTAGAAGTTCTCTCAAAGTTCTCTCAGTTATCAAAAAATTCTTGCAGTAATGTTAGTAGAAGGTTTTTTGTGTTATATATCATGTATCAAAAATGTTATATTTTAGTTATTAGTGCAATGTTTAAAAAATAATTACAGAATTTACGTTAGCGTTCTTACCTAAAATTGTTAGCTGGGAAGTCACATGGGTTTTAAACAGAGTGAGCGTAAATATGTAATGACAGAATCTTTATTTTTGTGTGAAAATAATGCATTCATTATTGGGTTCACTGTACATCCGCCGTCTGGTGTAATGTCTGGATTCTCGTCTTTGTTACAAACCCAGTAATGCACATAACTCTGAGACCCCAGTGCATATGCAGCCCAGCAGGCTGTTAGGTCATCTGTGCTCTCTTGTGTGTGACCCTGGGCGGGAAGAGGTCTGCTCCTGATCACACGTCTGTTCTCATCAGTTCGTCTGCTCATTAAAGCTCTTTAGCGGCCGTGCTCGGAACCAATAAATCAGCGGTGTAATATAGGAGCATGTTTGCACAGATAGGAACCTTCTCAGTTACGTTCCTCGGGAGAGAACCAGACTGGTCTTCAGGTCTTAGTTCAAACCAAAAAAACTGTTGGAGGTGGTGCTCTCAGATCTGCTTTAGAAGCGGTACACACTGATCAAAGCACAGCTGGCTACAAGATTGGTCTACCCTGCCATACCTTCTAACAGGATAAATTATTCATCTGGGATATGATGATGTATTTGTATCTACACGTGTGTGTGTGTGTGTGTGTGTGTACCGCCTTGGCAGGTGTGTGGAAGCGTGTATCCCGAGTCGGGGTGGAGGGCGTATTTTCATTACGAACCTGCACATCTGTGTGCGCGTTTGTGTGCGTATGAGCTCGCATGTGTTTAAGCGGGCGAGCGAGAGAGAGGGAGATGTAGACCTGGGGCCGTTTTTGGGGTGAGGTCTCTTTGTTATTGCTCAGTGGATGTTTCTGCTAGTATTGGGGCTTCTTGTGTTTGCTTTGGGGAGTGGTTCCATATGCACGGCCCGCAGAGACATCTGGCCGTGTTAGGACGCCTTCCCTGGCCTCTTCCTTCACAGAACATCACCAGAAAACCTGCACCTGCTTCTTCTGCCCACATTGTTTTGCGTCTCACACATGTACAACATTGTCGGTTTAGTTTTTGCTGCGGTTGCACGGGGGGTTTCGAGTGGAAAGGGTTTACGGTCCGCGCTGGGTCTGGCCAATGCCCCGTGCAACAGTGAGGAGAGTCTGTTCCATCATGTTAAGAATACTTAACACTTCCCGAGACGAGGGAACGTTCCCCGCAGGATGGAAAAGGTCTTTTAATAACCTCTTCCCACTCGCACAGGGCTCTCTGGGGGAAAAACAGATTTAAACAATTATCAGGCTACTGTACAAAACCGGCACACAGAGAACAGCTCTAAATTACAGTGCTTAAACTGTCCAAAAATATGCTGTGCTAGCTCAAGGAAAGAACATGTTATGCATGACATAAATAAATGATATCAGTTCTGCGCTGCTCTGTAAGGTTCCTCTTTTATCCTCTTTTTCCTCTATTGCTTTTTCTGGATTTTTCAGAGGAAAGAGTGAAGAAAGGAGAGAGAATCCCACGTGCAACAAGCGCCACATGCATTTCAATGTTGAGGAAACAACTTTAAAACTGATACAATTTATTCTTTGATCAGACGCATTTTCTGGCAGAGAAATCTTGTGGGATCTTTGCATGAATGAAATCACATCTTTGTTTACAACATTCAGCTTTAATTTTTGCTACAAAAAAGACAAAAATGGCATGCATGTCATTGTAGCATTCGTGCATGTCATTGTAGCATTTGTGCATGTCATTGTAGCATTCGCGCATGTCATTGTAGCAGTCGTGCTACATATTGAAAAAAGTATAATAGCTTGTTAGTTGAAAAGTTGTACTTTGTAAAAACGTTTTGTGTTTCTTACAAATAGCGTACTGTCACATTGCTGAAAATCGTGTTGTGCTACTTGCGTTTTAGTCTGTTAAAATTCCCGCCTTTCCAAAAGTGGAGGTGGTGTCAAATGGCTGAAACTCATCAGAGTAACCGTGACCACAGCACAGAAGAATTCTGGAGTTGCGACAGATGAGTTGCACCTTGAAACGTATTGTAAGCCACTTTCTTCTGGGGGCCGTTCTGGAGGTTTGGAGAGGTTATGGGGTTAAAGGGGCTCAGACGGCACTGATGGACAAGGGCAAATTGATTGCATGTGGGAGAGGAAGCCATATTCTATTAAAGGTATTTATTTTAAAGATGTATGACTGTGCCTGAGCCCGAGCGCTTGCTTATTGTAAGAAGTCACTTCCAATCACGTCCCCGCGCGGCGCCTGCGGTGCGTGCCATGAAGCCGTTGTCACCCTATCGCTGGGTTCGAGGCCCACTCACGCCAGCTTTCCCGGTCCCTCTGGCCCCCAACCTCTGGTTTCCCCCCAGTTGTTCGGTTGTGAGGGGGCAAGAAGTAAGGGGTATTTGTGCTGTTGTTAACCTGTGTTTCACACCTGCTGCTCAGTGTGGGGGGGTCACAGTTCAGGCTCCTCTGAGTTTAATCTACTTCAGGTGTTTTTGGGGCCTGTACCGTGCCTGCACTGCCCCGGGTCCCAGCCAGGAGTGTTTGGCTCCAACACTGAAGCTTTGTGCGTTATAAGAGCTGTTTAAAGGGGTTGTGAGAGGCAAAGGTGATTTAAAACTGAATCTCAGGTAATCACAAGCATCATTTGCCATTTTATCATAGCTTGTGATCCTCTGAGGAGCTGTGAAAAGAACATTTTTGTTGCTTGGCACGCAAAAGGTTAACTCTGTGCATCAGGGTTTTGGTACAGAGTGCATATATGAATATGTGTGTGTGTGTGATGTGTGTGTGTGTCTGCATATGTATACATATGTCTGGCTTGTGTCAGTTCTTGATCTTGTTATCCGTATCTTCTCTCTCACTATCTCTTTTGTTAAAAAGGCCAAAAAACATTTTTATATTACAAATCACCAGTGGGATTATGGGAAATGGAGTGCAGCGGTTCTAATGCTAGCACATGTCTCGCTAATGTATATTTATAAGATGGATACGTTTCTGAGTGGAAGAAAGGAGGACAGAATTTTCAAAATTACAACAATTTACACAATCATTTACATTTACTTAAAATCTATGGCTAGGAGTCGCTAATTATTTTCAGTCTTGGCTAACAACATGACACAAATAGATTTCTTAGTCCACGTTCCAAGTTTTATGCTGTTTATTACCGTGATTGTTTGCTTTATTTTCCTCCTGAGACTTAGGGAGGATTCACTACTTTTTGAAACATCAGTATTGTCTTATTTTGTCTAAAATAGCCGTGTGTATATTTTCAGTGAAAGATTCTAAACAGAACGAGTCATCTTGTCATTTTTACATTTCGTTCCAGCATAAGCAGACTCTCCTTTAAATCAACAAGTTTTGTCAAGCTCCTCGATATCTCTAAACGTAGAGCCGAAATGACGGCTAAAAACGTCTTCAATTGTCCGTTTGCGCTCTGGACTTCGGCTTTATCTTTCCCTTTCTGATTCATTCTTGCATCAGTCTGTAAAAGCTATTTTTTGTTAAAAAAAAAAAAAACTCCTGGAGTGTCAGACTTCGTCAAAAGGCAGGCGTGCAAAATCCCAGACTGCGCGGTACAAAAATGAAATACACACTCGGTATTTGTAGCAATTAATGCTTTGGGTGTGTAGGAGAATTAAAGAGGGAGAGAGAGAGAGAGAGAGAGAGGAAGATGAATCATTGACCTTGGAGATTAGAGCTTTATTATCTCATCTCCAATTGTTGATTGATCTGAGAGTCTGTGTCTGGATTCAGGGGCTTTTTTCCCATGGAGATTAAACCGTACTGTTTAAAGTTGTGTCAAACAACACGCTCGCCGGAGGTCAGAGGTCAACCACATAGTGGTGGCTAATGGTAGCAAATAGTGTCAATCATGTCAAATGAGGCAGCGGTGAGACTTGCGCCTGCCTTTAACTGGAATGCCAGGAATGAGCTTGCTAGGTGTGCGTTCACGAGAGAACCGCTGCGCACAGATAACCGCTGCCTGTTTCTGCTGCCTGTTTGCCTCTTTACTTCCCTCTTTATCTCTGCATACCGAGCTAACAGGAAACATTCAACGAACGTTGGCTAACTAAGTTCTCTCAAAATTAGCAAACAACATTCTTCCAATAACGTTAGTAGAACTTCTAAAAAATGTAGAATCGTTAAATAACCAAGCAATAACATTAATACAACATCTAAAACACTGGACGTTTTGAACGTTCCTAAAACATCCAAACCAAACATTTTTTAAGGAAACGTAAGGGAAAACTCTTTGTATTATTTTTAACCTATGGCGTTTCTTAAAGCCTATTTTGTGGCAACCCTGTTACATTCAGAGTATTTTACAGGGTTAAAGATCAACGCAGACATGTCTAATAAAACCTTAGCTAGCAAATATCATTGTGTTTAGCATTGGTTTTGTTCCACCAAGTGCCAAGAATGTTGCTGTAAAAATGTATCACTGATACATTTTTCTCTCATAACAGTGTTGAACTATTGAGCTTTAAAATATTCAGAGTGTAAATGTAATGAGTTGCAATGTTGCTGTCAAAACATATGATGTCACTTCCTTAAATGCAATGTCAGAAAGATCAAACTATTATTTTTAAAGGGGAAAAGACGCCACATAACAGGGTTGAACAAAAAGTGCAGGTTGAAAGCTGGGTTTAAAGTAACCTTTCTGCATGAGGGGCACAATGTGCTTACCGCTAAGCCACGGCTCCGTCTTGAAACACGCTAGTCTGTCAGGTTTTTGTTTCCCCAGAGCTATTTGGTGTGGGAGGCTATGGATTTATAGATTTGTGTTTATTGAGCAGTAACATTGCAGATAAACACAACCATATTCCCAGAGTATCTGCCCTTTTAATAAGTGCATGACTGTAGGAAAAAAAAGGGTGAGAGAGGGGTGTGTGTGTGTGTGTGTGTGTGTGTGTTGTGTGTTCCCAAAACTCAAAGCAGCCTGCTTGTCATGGATATGATGAATATCAGTATAGTGTTGGTAAATGGCCACTGGTATTCAGTCCATGAAACAGGAGATCAGGTGTGTGGCACACAGTTAGGATGTTGGTGCCCGTGCACATACACACACACACACACACACACACACGTTGAGTTTTCATGTTTAATGGGAACATTCCATAGATGTGATTGTTTTATACTGTATAAACTGTATATTCTCGTCCACACTAATCCTACCCCTAAACCTAACCATCACTGAAAACTGTTGTTTCAGATTTTCTAAAAACAAGGTCCCCATAAGGTCAAAATTTACAGGTATTACTTCACTTGCGAGGACATTCTGTCCCCATAATGTAGCAAATAATAGTCCTCCCCACACACACACACACACACACGAACCGTCCTCACACCACACTGCATTTTCAAGCACTCCCAAGGCATCATTTGAAGTATTTGTCATGGGTTATTTATTTGACTCCTTGTGTTATTTATAAGCACTAATGATTTAATGAACAAATTTACAAATAAATTCAATCATGTACGCCATAAATTTGTGGCCCCCGTCCGGCTGCAAAGACTCATGGGAAGTGGAAGTGTCTCAGTCGACTGCCAGGACTAGAGCTCATGCATGCAGGTGTGAAGTGACAGTTTTATAAGTCAAAGAAATTTCTGTCTCTGTGTGTGTGTGTGTGTGTATTTGCATTGAGGGGGTGCATGTGTGCCCAGATGCGAGAAAACTCAGTAAAAATTCCTTCACATCCACACACACACGCGCTTCCCACTTTGTGTTTGATCAGTTTATGACAGACCTTTGGCACTGAGTTAACTGTGGCAGATTAATGTATCTCTCTGTTAGTAGAGCCTGCCAGTGGCCCACTGCCTGAGGTGTGTGTGTGTATGTGTGTGGGTTTACTTGGGAAATTTGTACCTAAACATTAGCAAAATCTGACAAATCTAAGCAAAACCTCCTTTTAAGGATGTCCTCATTTGTAAAAACACTGTACAAATACAATAAAGTTTTTTAAATTGTAAAAATGCTGACAGTTTTCTGTTAGGTTAAGGAATAGAGTGTGGGTTAGGGTTTGGTTATAGTGTTTATAACTAGCCCTGTGGATAAGTAACCATCCATTTGGATAAGTAAACGTGTGTGTGTGTGTGTAAGCTTTATGACACAGGTGGTAAATTCATACTCGCTCGTCTTCCATACTCTGCCTAACCTGACAAATCCGATTATAAGACAAATCGCTTTGTCTCTGTGTGTTTGTTTTTGTTTGCAGTAAATTGGCTGGACCTGAGATCATTTTATGTTCATTGTGTATACTTGCGGTTGGTAATAAACGCTTTTTTGGTGCTATATGTTGAAATGGTTTCTTGAATCAGTGGGAGATGACTTTATTTTAAGCATTAATCAGAAGGGCTGCTCACTAAAATGTCACCTATATTTTGTTTTTACGTAGCACAGCGCAGAGAAAGATTTGTGCTGCTCTGCGAGTTACCTCATTTGAGCCTGTACCTCAGCAAAGAATTTTATGTTGTCCCCAGCGTTTCCATTAAGTAATGAAAACATTAAATTGTTGTTATTTTTAATGTTTTAAAAACGTTTAAAGCGTGCTGTTTTTTAGACATTGTATAAGAAAGCTATTCCAAGTTATTTACAAGTATGTTTTTGATAACTTTGAAATAACTTTGAGAGAACTTTTCGCTAAAGTTAGCCAACATTCTGAGAACGTTCCCTGTTAGCCGGGCTAGCCTCCAACAGACTTTGCGCTGGACTCTGCAAAGACATATTTTGTGCTACATGCATAACTAATGCACGCTGTCTAAATAAAGCCAGTGTAGACACTAGATCTTTATTGTTGGCCGACCTCGTTCCTCTACTTTCCTAAAAGATCCCCCATTGTTCTACATGACAGATGGCTACTTTATCACATTAAGCTACAATGACAGTCAAAAGCAAGTATTTTTACAACCCGCAAGCATCAGTAACCAAATCTAAAAGATTGCTTAATGCCACTGTTGACCTGATTATCGGCCAGTGGACGTGTCTTCGCCCGGGCAGGCGGCCCTTTTAAACTCAGCAAGGTGCCAGCAAGAGAAGTTAATGAGCTTTAAGCTGAAATGCTGGGCTGCTCTCTTTCTCTCTCTTTCTCTCTCTCTCTCTCGCTCTCTCTGTCTAACTTTTATGTTGTAGGTTATTCTGAATTTCCCAGTGCTCAGCTCACCACATGATCAGCCAGCGTAGTGTTTTTACACCTGTTAAATCTACTTGATGTTGAAAGGCTTTTTTTTTAAAGGCGACTGTTTTTCAAGGAAAGGCTTTTTGTGAGCACAGGATGAAAAATTACACAAATTTTCTTCTCGGACTACTCGTTTTGCTCACAAGTTCTTTCATAAATTGTAGAGTTTTGTTATTTGTTTTGTCTTTCCAGTTTCAATGACTAAATTCTTTTAGAAGTCAGTTTACAGAAATATAACGCACAAAATGCAAATTGTTGCCAAGGAACCTGTATTTAGTATAGTACTTTTGCCTTAGTTTTGTTGATTAGGAAAATGTTTTCTCCTGCCTTTTTTAAAGGTAATAAACTTTTTCGATAACTGCATGATTTAATGATTTGTTTATTGTTGTGTCGGTACACACCAGTTGAAAATGAGTGTTCTAGTTTCTACAGTTTGTTTATATGTTTGAGAAGCTGGATGTCTTAATCTGTAATTTTTCCCCCTTTATTGCCATCTCTGTTTGAAGCATAAAATTACAGGTTACCTTTTGCATTTCTATACGTACAGTATGATGAAGTCAAATGAAGCCAACCTGACATTTCCCAGGAAATCGTACCCGGCAGCTTAAATTGTAAATCATTATTATAAACGAACAGAAGATATGCGGACAGTTTTGAACACTTATCTGTTAAGTACTTGCTCAATAACTGAGTTTTGTTCATATTTAACCCAAAGCCAAAAAGTTACAGATTACGGCAGATCAAGTTTAATATAGAAACATTAATTAAACATTTAGAAATAGTTCTGTCCCTCGTACAGTGCCAGCAGCCACCAACTGTCTGGTACAGAAACAACCAACTTCGCTTGATTTTGTCGGTTTAAATTGCAGGTAATTCAAAGGCATCATTAAATATAACCATTATTAAATATGGCTGTCCATAAATTAAGAATCTGGGGGTAAAGGAATGGTAACAGGAAATGAGGTATAAACGATTGTACAGCTAGTCCAACTGCCTCTGCCGTCGGACCGTGTGCACTTGTAAACGTGTGTGCGCTGCGTTGACCTGAGGGCAGCCGGGTGAACCCTGGAGGGGAAGAGGGAAGGAGAGAGGGAGCGCCGCAGAAAAAAGAGGGATTTGGCTGAAGTACATTCTAATCCTGTTCTCAGCCAAGCAATCCCATGATGTAAAGGGCTTAACCTTGGCAGTGAAAGCAATCTAATGGCCAATGAGTAATCAACACTATTGCCTGTCCTGACTAATATAGTGAAGCGGGCCAGCAAAGAAGCAAAACAGTTACAGCATTGGCCAGAACTGCAGCCTGCATGCTAAACATGCAAACGTACGCTTTACATGTATGTATTTGTCAGACACTTTAATCCAAGGTGACTTAAAGTGCATTTAAGTCATTTTATCAGTTTGTGTGTTTCCTGGGAATCGAACCCACAAACCATTGGGCTGCTAATGCAATGCTCTACCAATTGAGCTACAGGAAGTTTTTAAACTACACTGGGTTTTTATGGGATGTTGTTTTGTTGCAGTGGTTTTCCAGTAAAAATATTTATACATTCTTAAAAAATACTTTTGCTCAAGAAATTTTTTTTCTTGTTCTACAGCCCCGGTAGTTTTGGCAAACAAGTAACAGTGTTGGAAAATCTTAATTATTCTGTGAAATTATCTTTTTGTAATTGGGTTTTTTACATGTTTCGTATGAAAAACAAGGCAAACGTGCTTTTTAAGAATATAATTATTGCGTTGTCTTTCCTACTGAGGCCACTTAAAAGTACGCACATACATACTAGAACCTGTTTTTACAAACTTGTCTTAGTACTTGTTTTTTTTGTTTGTAATATCTTGAGGCACAATGATGCAGATAATGATTTTAAGATACTTTAAGCTAAATTTAAGCTAGTCGGTGTAGTTGGGTCAGGCAGGCGTTCGACCAGCTCTGTGGCAGGAAGCGCTGGCACTTCAGATGAAGGGAAAAACAGTGGGATGATGGAAGAACGTGCTCATTTGATAGGATTTATGGAAGCACATAAAATGGCATTTACTTTCTGGAAGGGCAGGGCGACGGGGGAGCAGTGAAACAGAGCTTCACCCCAGCTTTAATTTAAGAGCCTGTCCCGCCCCTGCTCGCATGATGGTTTGATCCACCTGCCAGAGATGGGACTCGGCCAAAAGAAAGAATCAGAGGAATACGGGGAGGGTGTGAATGTGGGGACTGTCAGGTCACAGCGTTACAAAACAGTCAGTCGTCTTCAAAGCAGGTTATAAAGTAAATGCTTAAATAATTGGGTTTAATGTAGTTTCTGCATGTACAACAACAATGGCAGGGTGTTGTGGGTCACAGCCGCAGTTACAAGGTGTTGTTGTGTTCCTAACTGGATATTCAGGGTGTTGCTGGAAAGTTCACCCAAAAATATTTTTTTCCATCATTTACTCACCATCATGTCATTCCAAACCTGTACGGCTTTTGCTTGTGAGGAACGTTGGTAGTACATTGGTAGAACGTTTGAAGTACATTGGTGATCAGTGACAGTAAAACAGTGGCACCCATTGCCTTCCTTTGTATGGACACAACACCACCGAGACATTTCTCAAAATATCTTTATGTTCCACAAAAGAAATAGTCGTGTAGGAGTGACATGGGGGTGAATAAATAATGAAAACATGTTATTTTTGGTTGTACTGTCCCATTAATAGCCCGTTTAAAAGGGCCCACAAGTCTCTATGACGTTTTGGTCACTAGATGTGGCTTGTTAATTTCTTGTGCATAAATCTGTGGGAATGTTTAATGTGTTTATCATCTTCCAGGTCATAAGTTTGAACAGTTGGAGAAGTAAGAGCACACCTCACCTCAACAAGCCACATGATTTGAGATATTATTCATGTCCATATAGGTCTACGATACGCACAGAAATTTAATACTTGGGGGTTAGAGGTTTGTTCAAATCCCTTACCCCACGTATAAGCAGCAATAATTGAGGCAACCATTATTAAAAGGTATTCTTACAGTAAATCAATTTTGCGGTAATTACCAAATCTGTAAGTATGTAATTTCAACTGACTGTGGTCATGCACAGAATCTTGACGAATGATGAAGGTGGTTTCCTTTTCACAGAACTACTCGGCAGAAATCATTTATATAAATACATTTATTAGCCAATGAGCCGTCTTGCAAATGTTTATTCTTTTAAAAAGGCCTCTAAATGTATCGCCGAGGTCACCGAAAATATTTTTATCCCTCCCAGTGCACTGTGGTCTGGAAACAAAGGGAACCGTGTTTGTGTAACAGGTTATTTTTGATATCGAGCGAAACGTTTCCAGAATATTTGAAGAACGAGCGTTTTGGTGGTTCTTAATAGCGTGACTGTAGACGTGGACATAATCGGTTATTGGTGTGTTTTTCTATTCTGTTTATAGACGTTTCCTCAAATTCATTTTGACGATTTCTGGCGGGAAAAAACGTTCTCTGGGTTGATTACTCGCGGACACGGTGACAGAAGCCGTCTCTCATAGAAAAGAATGGAATTGAGAGCGGAAGCCGGCTAACCTCTGTCAAAATCAGCATCCATCACTCAGCTGTTTAACCCAGGCCACACTGAAAGAGGAGCCAATTATTCTACCTAATGAGTGAAATAAATATGTCCTCACATTAGGGCCCATTATGATCTCTCTCACTCTCTCCTGTTTGACCGTAGAGGGGAGATAGGAGGCTATTAGGGGCCCAAACTCTACAGCTCAAAGAAAGCAGCAAATCTACCTCCATTCACAGTCAAATGTGTTTTCTGTGCATCAATCCTTTGGTAAAAGTTCTTCAATCGCAGCTAACAGAAAGTGTTAGCTCAAAATGCTTACAGCAATGTTTGAAAAACGCTTTTATTGTATTTAATGTAACGTTATTCTTAAGTAGTTTTAAAAATGTTTAAAAAATGTTCTTATAATCAAGCACTAACGTTAACACAAACAAAAGTCTAAAGGTTCCTAGAACGTTCAAAATAACATTTGTAACGTTGTTGTTACTTAATGGAAACGTTAGGAAAACATTCTTACAACCTAAAATTGTTAGCTGAGATTGGAATGATGAGGAGGTGATGAAGGGTATCCTGTGTCTGACTGCAGGAATGGCTGTGGAGAAGAGACGAGAACCTTCTCAGTTTTTTCTGCCCACATGATGCATCTCAGTTCATCATGTAAGTTGGAATTCTACCCCAGAGGGCAATTAATTGCTTTGCTCATATATTGCTCCTGAGATATCAATGAGATCCTTCGTGATTTTTCTTTCCAAATGTGTTCCTATAGCTCAATAGGCAGAGCGTTGTGTGAGCAGCGCAAAGGTTGTGGGTTCGATTCCCTAAGAAAACGTTCTCATGACATCAAATGTATAGCTTGGATGCACTATAAGTGGCTTTGGATAAAAACATCTGCCAAATGCATGAATTTAAAAGTAAATAAATTCTCCT
>JAZGTJ010014017.1:0-14475 GCA_036877575.1 Botia almorhae
TTCAGATAAAGGCATGCCTGCGGTTTCTGAGCGCTCATGCAAACCCCAATCAAGACCGTGTTGCTGTGATGAGTCATCGCTCTATCCAGCTGTCCACAGGGCATACATCTGATTAGCAAGCCCACGCTCACCCCGTAAGCACTAATGTAAATATTGTAATAAAACCCTCAGTAATAACTTAGCTCTCGTGTCTTGGAGTGGCTTCACTTTATTTATTTTTCCTCACATTTCATCAATATCGTTTGATGGAGACTGCATCCTTAAATATTAGTTATTAAAGCACACTTTTAGGTGTGGGTTTCCGGCATCCATTCGTCACATTCAGTTTTTTTAATCTCCCACGAGAAGCTACGCGCATCATTAGCGTAATTATCCTTCGCATCATTGTTGGAGTGATTTAGCATCAAAGACGTGGGTGTTTTGCTTCACCTACAGAGCGACACGCCGCAATGTGACTAACACAGAACGATATTTACAGTTTTTTTCCCTTTTTTCTCAACTAAGAATGGAAGCAAAGAAAAAAGACGCAGTTCGCACGCAGTTCCCCGTGCGAGCAGCAAATCAGAACAGTAAGTTTCCCAGAAAGACATCCGAACAGGAAGCGTAAAAATGACCAACAGCCACACTGCCCCGGGGGGGTTCAATGGATGTGTTGCCATGGCGACGTAGAACGCTCGAGGGCCTCAGCTGAGCTCTCACTAAAAGGCTGTCCCCTCAGTGCCAGCTTAGCCACCTGGTACAGCCATGATACATTTGGCTAATGATGTCACAGACTCTTTTTCATGCCGCACCCCCAGCACCACAGCCCAATTGTCTATTCATGAGAGTAATGAGAAGTCAGAGTATAGAGACAGACAGAGAGAGCCTTTGCTCATGGCCACTGATAACCCCAGACTAAACTTGCAACCTTACGAGGCTTGGGCTTAATATCTGGCCGTCAATCAGCTCTGCCATCCCTTGCCGGAGTGTTTAATTACAGGGATCAATTATTCACCAGCTTCGTCTTTCAGCGGGCCACGCTCCTCAAAAATACTGCCACAGGCTGAGGGAGGAGACAGAGGCTTGCCAGGACAGACCAGAATTATCCATAACATTTATGAAGACGCTTTTTCCCAAAGTGACTTAATTTTCCCAAAGTGACTTAATTCATGGTATACATCTCATGGGTACGTGTGTTCCCTGGGCATCGAACCCACAACCTTTTGCACTGCTTTGAGCTACAGGAACACTGGCATAACACAACATCTCCACCAGGGGCAGAGTGCTGTCTGCACCTTATCTAACCGCACAGACCTATTTGCCATGCATGGCCAGCGAGAGGGTAACATTACACGAAAATACGAAAAAAGTCCTGTCAAAGTGTTGACGTCATGTCTTGTTGATAAATACAAGCGCATCGTCATCGCCAGTCGTTGTCGTGGTGTCTGTTGTGGCAAGTCTCGGCGTTCATTATTATTTTACTGATCAGTGCCACCTGTTGAAGTTTAATAAAACATTTTGTTTTATTGTAAGCTGTTGTATCACTTACTAAAAACAAGATGTCCATGACTCAATTCAATTGTATAGTTGTCCTTATTACAATGTATTGTTGCAAAGTAGCTTTACATATGATAGGTACAGAGAAAGAAAGAAAGAAAGAAAGGAAGGCGTGGCCATAATATCTATTTTGTCTGAGTGTTGCTTATCACAAACCCCCTTCTTTACAAAATCGGAGAGCTCTCCCCTTTACCTGGAGCCAGTTCTCAATCAATGTAAGACAAACTGTTCAACTGACCCCAGTTCAGCCCAAAAGGTAACTTCAGCCAATTCCAGAATCCTCCCCCGTTCTACAGACTGACAGCTCATTAATCTCCCTTGGCTGCAATCCCTCCTCCCTGGCGACTGCGCCTGAGCCAGACCAGAGGATTCCCCAGCGCCTGGCTGAGTCCATCCCCGCTGGTCCACCTGCCTGGATCAAACACTCTCCACAGGGAGGGGACAAGGCAATGAAGACCAGAAAGAGGCTGTTGTGGATTCCAACAGGCAATAAAACAGAACAAATCACTTCCTGTCAGGGTGTGTCTTTACTGAGTGGGCGTGCAAATGTGTGTAACCAGGCGCTAAGAGCAGGGCCACTAAATGAGACAGGACATGAATAAAGCAGTGGCTGGCTTCGATCGTCCGTGGGCAGCTCCAGGGGGAAGCCAACACAGTAGAATCTATCACAGAGATTGGCTAGGTTGTGGGTGGACCTTCACCGAGTAAAAAGACCCCGTGGTCAGATCTGACGCTGGGCCCAGCACATCTCACTGTATAAATCAAACAGACAATACAACACAAAGAAGGAAAATGAATAGAAAAAATTCACGATGCAATCGGTCAACAAGAACAAACAGTTGTTTCGTTTATAAGACCGCCTTCAGATCTGATGCCATTATGTTTTCAGCTCGGGCTGAGAAAGATAGGGCGGAGTCTAACAGGGAATGCTTTCAGAACGTTGGGTAACGTTCTTTAAAATTTCCCTCAAAGTTGTCAAAACACGTTCTTGCAGTAACATTAGTAGAATGTTTTTTAATGTTACATAAACACTATAAGTTGTTAATAGTGTTTTCAAAGCTCTTTGAACATTCCTAGAACATTTCAAATAACATGTTTTATGTTATGGTAACGTTAGGGAAATGTTCTTACAACATAAACTTAGCTGGGTATCAGCCAGGTATGACCACATGGATTTAATGGCGTGAGGCTGATGAGTTCAACTGCAACAGTTATTACAGGTATTGATTTGAATTCAGAAATCATGTCATCCACACTACAATTCAATATAGTTCATGCCTATCCATAACACTGATACTGCCTATTGTCCTTACACCTTTAAATCTGCAATCCTCTGTACTGCCATCTCTGTTTGAAACCCAAAATTGCTGGGTGATTGCAGAGTTATCTTCTTAACGTGAATGACAAATTTAATTCTAAACAACTGCTGTAAGAACAAGCTACAAACACTGCACCATCTATAACACCCGGACATGCAATACAATAGCTGTCTTGTTTTGGTTTCCAGACGGACATTTCCACAAAATCAGATCTGACATCTTAAATTATAAATCATTATTAGAAACGTACCATTGCGAATCGGGGTATGGAGATCGTGTTGAACACTGATCTGTTATGTACTTGTTTAATAACCCAATAAATTATTGGATTCTCGCTTTAAAAACTCAACATTCAAACAATGCTAAACATCCTTTCTGTGTGGCAACACATGTATACCGGCCTTCTGGCTTTTCCAATTGGCTCTAACATTGTGTGAGACAGCAATAGCATTATTACTGGAGGGTCACATCTGGTTTCGAGATTGGCCTGAAATGGCAGGGAATGAAAACAGAACCTGTGAACTTTCTGGTATCAATCTGTTACACTCAGTTAAGCTCTACACGCACCTGAAGACTGGCACAGAAAACAGAAGGCAGAAAATGAAATAAAGTGAAAATGAATCAGTCACGCTTCGTTTTCCATTTAAGGCAAATCACCCCCCCAACACACACAGACGAAAGAAAACGAATCCAATTGACTGACAGGTTTAAACCAATTTTCAGACAATTGAAGAACGCAAGGCATGCCTCACTTCCTGTTCCAGTGGGTCACACACAGTGCAGTGCAACACACACAGGAAATGAGGTCGTAGTCTTACTCCAATGTTACTGTCACTCTCAAATGGCTTCCGCATTACACCCCCGTAATCAAACTGCAGGATTCACACAGCTCGTTATTTAATTAGCCAAATGCTACAATCACATCCTGATGGCTAAGATAATTGGAGAAAAATGGTTACCCAGGGTGGCAGGGTGGACGTGCAATTGAAGGTGAATAAAACATCCAATTGTACCAAATGGAATTTTTTCAAGGCTAATCTGGTGGCGAAATGAGGCTGCTCTAGTTTGGGTAATATATGGATGAGAAGAAGGTGATAAAGAGAAGAATAAGAATAACAGAGTGGTGAACAACAGAAGTTTCTTCAAGATGAAAAACATGAAAGATCTCCAGTCATTCGCTGTGGCTTCATTTCTAATATTCACCGAACTGACACTAACATACTTTCATGTCTACACTGTGATACCTGAAAATCACAAGAGAGCGCAACCTTTTTGGTTTTTATGACTTACAGTTTCGACTTAAAATGACTCATGTATTACTCATTCATACAGTTTTTCGTAATGCTTCATGGGACGAATAGTTAACATGGTTCACTTCTAAGTGCACTTAACAGCACACTCTTGAACTTTTTTGAAGTTCAAATACGTTTCCCCATTAAATTCAATTAGTTGTGATGATTTGATTGGATTGAGCTGGTTGGTTTGGTTCAAGGTTTAAAGCTTTTTTTTTCAGAACCAAGGCCACTTAAAAAATTTGGAAAGCCGTCGTTGCACTTAAAGGGCAGTTAGTAGAGCAATACAGTGTACTAATGCCACTCACTCATTTTATTTCAAGCTTAAGAGCCCCAAAAATTAGACGGATAATCTCTAGATACACTTTTGTTATTGCACTGAGTGGAAAGCTAAATATGGGTTACCTTCCCTCAACTGTTTCAACAGTTCCCATGGCAATGAGGAACTTAGCGTGGGCCTCCACACGTGTTGGCGACACCTGTAAGCGAAATGTAAAAAGAAGTGTGCAGCCACACATGTTCATCAACACTCTGGATTTTTAATAGTAATAAAATAAAATAATAAAGTAATAAAAATAAATCTCAGGTATCATACCACTAAAAGCACAGTGATTTTATGGGCGGGATCTTATGCTTTCAAAGCTGCATTGCTATTGCTAGCCTCTCTGAAACTGCCTACCCTGCCTTTAACTGGATGTATACAAGCAAAATATTGTCGAAAAATCAAGCATCAACTGTGCACCTCCACATAGCGTTAAAGGGCAATCCCAATTACATGGCAATTTTGATGGATTGTCAGTGAAACCCCTACTCTGCAGCTGTCGGGCCGGGGGGGTGACGTGAAAAGCCCTTCACCTGTGTCGCTATCAATTCCCGGATAACTGCGTGGGAGGTGGCGGCGAGCTGAAAGCCTACATTTACCCACTTTGGTGTAATTGCAGCGTTTTACTCTTTGATTGCCTAAGAGCTCCATTCAAACTCACTCTCGCCTCGTCTGATGAGAGCTTCTGCAGTGGGGTTGATTGCTTTACAATGGCAGATCAAAACATTAGAGTGATCCCTCTGAGCAGTCACAGTATGCGCTTGACTAACAGTTATTATTAGCCTCTCTGTCAGCGTAATAATAGAGGCTAAATTGTTCAACGGGGAATAAAGCGTTAGTTCATGCTCCGGTTATAATGATCAATTTGCTCGTTGTTTTCTGGATTTTGATACAAATTGCCTCAAGCTATAAAACAGATATTTTCGTACTGTGAGGCTCTTATGTTATATAAGTGTGTATACAAGCACATCCTGAATTATTTCCTGTAACACTTACAGTTCACACAAAAATTACATTTTTCCCATCATTTACGCTCCCTCATGTTTTTTCCAAACCTGTCTTTATTTCTTCTGTGGAACACAAAAGAAAATATTTTGAGAAATGTCTCAGTGGTTTTGTGTCCATATAATGGAAGCCAATGGGTGCGTCGTGTGGTGACCAACATACTTCAAAACATCTTCTTTTGGGTTCCTCAGTCATACAGGTTTGTAAATGATGGAAGAATTTGCAAGTTTGAGTGAACTACCCCTTTAAAATCGATATTATATATAACAAATCTTTTCTTACACAAATCTCTTGCAGAATTTCTCCACCTGTCAGTTTACAGTTACGGGCGGCCCTACATTTATAGTGTCTTTGCTTTTGCATTCACAAACATACACAAAGAAACCTTACAATATTACAATAACAAATAAGGACTGTTCAGACAGTCCCTCACCTGTTCTCTACAAATGTCTGCAAACATCTAAAGCTCTTTGCCAACAAACCAAGTAGCATTGCATATACAACACATCTGTGAGGCACAGTCTCTTTTATTATTTCAAATGCAGGCCTTTGGCAGGCTCTCTCTGCACCAGTTGGCCCATGAATGGATAGTGCAGTTAAGAGGTGCAAACCTTAGTCGGATTGGTGCGGTACTGTAGCACCTCACATTTTGCCAACAAGCCATCAGCGGTGCCATCACTGACTCAGTGACCCGGAGACCCCACCTGCATGAGCAACCCTTTGAGCTATAGGACCCAGCGATGCCCATCCCAGGCTGCCCACTAGAGCAGAAGGCCCTTTGACTCACATCCATCTGGCCTGCTAGCACATTACCGTACGCCAAGGTCTGTGAGCACACTGCTAACTTCCCTACCCTTCCCAAGAGGGGACAGTTAATAAATCGGGAGTCCTAAAAGTTTTGGTGACAAGCAACTTTTTTCTTGTCAAGAAGACATTTGGTTAACTGAGGCAATGACAAGTCAGCATTCCGCCTCCAGGTTTTCCCACATACACACACACAAACACAGAAGTTCAATGTTGCACCCTGTGTGGGAGGTGTTCATTATGGTCTTCTTAAATATTAATTATTTCAAATCATATGACGTCTGATCATGATAGATGAAGTCAAATGCTTTTGAATGAGTCATAAAGCCAAACTAAATGCTAAACAATCTTTGTTCGTTTGTAACCCAAAAAGTTACAGATTGCAGCTTTAAGTAAGCTATACAATAAATATGCAGTAATTTACAATCTGATTAAACTAGACTTTCTATAACTTTGGTTACAGACTTAACAACCTTAATTCTAAACGAAAACCACAACTGCAAAGTAAAATCATCAACTACTGAAAATGGCCACTAGTGGTAAGCCCACAATAAATTGACTTAATTTGCATGTACATCTACTGTATTTACATGATTAAAAACATGAGATTAATTAGTGCCACTCTTTCAATGTCAATATATTAATGCAAACAACGCACACAAAATGCAGTCGAATTGGATATTTTTATAATCATTTGTAATATTGAAACATATTAATATTCAAACACCGCGTAACATTTCAAAACAGCACAAGCCTAAGAATATTTCTGAGGAATGACTCACCTGCTCTAGTTGGATATCCAAACACTGCAAAACGTCTTTGATCATTACAGGTGTGTAAAGGCCTCTCTCGTTTTGAGTTGAAATTTCCACATTTCTGAGATCAGAAACAGACCTTGGAGGCAGAGGGCACGAACAGAATATTCCCGAAGGCCACAACTTGAGTATTCTGGAGCAGCGGTCAGGATCAACGCCTTTCCATCGCTCCAGAGTCAGTCTGCAAGATGCCAGCATGAAACGACTACAAAACAGAGGCATTGGGTTCTGCACTGACAGAAATACAAAAATGTGTGTGACTAGATTTAAAAATCTAGAGATATAATGTTTTTAAATATGACACCTATTTTACCAACAGAAAACAAATGTTTAATTGAAATCTAAGATCTTGTAAACTTTTTATACCTGCATTCAACGTCACTATACGTTAACGTAAAAAAATTAAAACTGGGAACACATAGTTTTTCTTTATTTTATCATTTTTATGCAATGTTGGTGCTTTTTTGGCACGTTAAATCTATTAATAAACTCCTGCCAAAATAATACAAGACACAAACAGCACATACTGCACATTTTAAAAAACACGATGAAACATTATTTATATAGTGTGCTTTATTTGCTGTCTTATCACCACGTGATGCCTTTAAAAGCATGGGTCTCAGCCCATAATACAACAGTTTACGGACGTCAGTTCGCAAATATATAACACAGTAATGCAAAGAGATAAAGCAATGTAGCAGGTTGTGAGTGGATAAATAATTGCTGTTCTCATAATAAATAAGATGTTTGTTTCTCCATTCAATGTTACGATAAAAGTAGAAGTGGACAGTTTATGAGTGCAGCCGTGAGGACTCCCGGAAGAAATACAAAATGACCGTTTTTTGTTCCTACTGTCGCACGACAAGCATCAGTCGGTATATGTCTGTCAGAAACATCAATCAACGATTAATACAATTTTCTATAACAATATGTTTATGTATAGAGTATGACTTTATGCTGAAGTTCAATATTTATCTTGTATCAGGTGAACAGACTTTTGCTCGTTCAATTCCAAAAATGATTATAACAATCACTTACGTTTAATATATATTCTATGATTTTAAAAATCATTTAATTTATTACAACGCAAATTGTATGCTTTACACCGTGAATACGATTCTCCACTCCATCAACGATTCGCGTCATACGTCATCTGACGTCGAAGGCGCTCGTCCAATCAACTGCAGGGACGGAACAGCTTCTTGTGTTTGAAATCTTCGCGGTTAGAGTTTTGGTTTAGCTTGTTGTCAGATTTACAAGAAGATTTGAAAATAGGTTTTCTGTCAATACGCTTGTCAAAGTATTCGTCGTGGATACATACTGTATCAAATGGTATGTTAATGATATGTATTTTATAGCGTTAACCTAACCTTTTGTGACCGGGTTGAAAGGGATGGGCAGTTAGCGGATGCTCTTAGCAAAACGCTGACAAATGCTACTAATGCTAGTAAGAGTTTAAAAGTAATTATAAGATATCATATGAAGCTTACGGATAGAGTAAACGGATTTTTTTCTAGTGTGCAAAAATATAACGTGTTGAAATACAACTAAAGTAAATTAGCACCGTTTTATTCTGCAAGCTGTAGTCATTGCTGTGCAAACATGAAAGGGCCATTTCAATGAATCGGTGCCATTTGCTTATTGTAACGCTTCAAAATTAAACTTGTGTATTTGATATGATCTCAGATATGTACGTCATGTTTTGCATGGTTTCTTAATGGAACATGGAACATGGATGCATTTTGTAAAAGGACTAAGTTTTTAACATAGATGCAGCAAATACATGAAATATAGCTGAAATGGCATTGGATGCTAATAGCTTGAAGACCTGACCAAATGCCATAAAATAGCATTTTTAACGTAAATAATTTCTAACATATAAAAACCTGGGTACAGACTAAAATGAGTATTTTACATAAAAATATTACAGATTTCTTATAGAGAAAATATTTAAAGCATCAGTGGATTATACAGTCACACAATAATGCAAAACAAAATCTGAAGGATTATGTTCCTAATATTTCATGGTAAAGTCTTATTGACTAGTATAGTATAAGCATTTGTTAACCTCTCATCTGTAAGTTATCTATAATGTTATCAAGTCAAATAAGAAGAACAAATGCTTAATTCATATTACCACCATTGCCTGAATGTTTTCAAAAATCCAACAAAGGTATCAGAGAATGTTCACATTAAGTACACAGAAGAATTATTTGTTGTTAGAAGTGCCATTTGTTTTTCGTACAAACTGGAATAATGGATATTTTTTACATGTATTGTAGAGCACTTGTCATTTTTATTACACTTTCATGTGTTGTTTGATACATTTTTCATTGCTGTCTGATTGTTGTTTAAAGTCACTCAGTTGGTTAATTATATTCTCTCCTGTTCGACAGATAAACGAACATTAAGGAGCAGAATAAAACAGGGTGATGTCAGACGTAGAGGTGTGCAGCCATGTGAAAGTGGTGGTCCGAGTCCGTCCTTTGAACGACAAGGAAAAGAATGGAAATTACAGAAAGGTGGTCGATGTTGTCGACAACCACATGCTCATCTTTGATCCCAAAGAGGAGGAAGTGACGTTTTTTAGGGGGCAGAGGAGAGGCAACAGGGATGTGCGGAAGAGAAGTAACAAAGACCTGAAGTTTGTGTTTGACAGTGTGTTTGGAGAGGACTCTTCACAGCTGGAAGTGTTTGAGAACACCACTAAAGCCATAGTGGATGGTGTTCTGAATGGATACAACTGCACTGGTGAGGCATTCTTTAGTTCTTATAAAAAGTACCTTTCTGTGCCAAGTGCCTAAAAAAGTTTTTTGTATTGTTTACAGTTTTTCCATTTTTTTCCATGTACAATGAAAAAAGGGTCTTGTCTTTTTCTAATAAATGATTGCTGATGTGATTACCCAGCTAACAATTTTAGGTTGTTTTCTAGAAACGTTTAAAACATTATACCGACGTTGCTGCAAGAATGTTTTTTGATAACTTTTAAAGAGCTTTAAGTGAACATTAGCAAATTTTTTAAGAACGTTTCCTGTTAGCTGGGTAGTACAATTTCACTTATTTTCACCATGCAAGATGGATTTTGGTTAGGGTGTTTTTGTTTTTCTGGTTTTTGAGCACAGGCTAGTATAAACACTGTCATTTTTATCTGTTCTCTTTCTGAGGAATTTAAAGGGCTTTGTGTCATCATCAGAGCCTAGTTGAAGAGCTGTTGGTTCGAGTAGCTCTTTTCTATGTTTGCTACAGCGTTGTTATGCAATTAAGATTCTTTACCACTAGTTGATACTTTTTAGGAGTTCAGACTCTTTTTAAGTCCGGGATTATTGTTGTCATGGCAGCTGTATGGTTGCACATATTTACTCTGAATTGGTCTTCTGCGTGTGGCCAGTGTTTGCCTATGGAGCTACAGGAGCAGGAAAAACTCACACGATGCTGGGCGCGGCTGAAGATCCGGGAGTGATGTATCTTACCATGAAGGAGCTGTTTGCTCGTATGGACCACAACAAAGAGGATAAAGTCTTCGATGTAGCCTTTTCTTATCTTGAGGTGAGGCTTCAGACACGCACGTAGTCTTTTGTGCGTTTATAAATTTACATTTTATCTTTGTAATAAATGGAGAACAGTCGTGCTTTGTTGTAGTTCCAAGTTCCGTCTCTCACCTCCCACAGTTACAGACTGAATTTCTTTCAGTCCTTCTTTAATATATCTAATTTAATTAAGTGTTGGTTTGGGCTAGAGTCTAAATTAGGGCTGCGTTATTGCAGGTGAAGCTTTGTGAGTTAGTCAGTGTGTTCTGAGCAGCTGGGTTTCCGCATTCTCTCCCGAACAGGTTTATAATGAGCAGATACGGGATTTGCTAACTAACTCTGGTCCGTTGGCGGTGAGAGAGGATGGTTCCAGTGGAGTTGTGGTTCAAGGACTTACCCTGCACCAGGTAAATTGGACTGACTTGTGTTATTTCTGCATGGACGTTTGTAGACCACCAAGAGTCATTGATTAGTTTGGTCTAATGGGAGTGTGTGTTGTCTCATTACTTTGTAGCCCAAATCTGCAGAGCACATCCTGGAAGCTCTTGATTACGGCAACAGGAACCGGACGCAGCACCCCACTGACATGAACGCCACGTCTTCGCGCTCTCATGCCGTATTCCAGGTAAAGGGTTCTCTGTAAATATCACATCCAGTTCTGCGTAACTGTTTTGATGCTGTGAGCCCTCATGTTTCCACATGCGGTGGCTCCACAAGGGGCATGAAGTTTTAAATTAACGAACCAATTTACACGAAGCTTGTTATCTTGCTGTCAAGCATGCTGAAGGTCATAAGTGGTCGCGGTGCATTAAAATAAATCAACACTTTGTGTTTTAGATTAAAAGCTTTGACAAAGCAACAGGAAATCGAGCCTTTTGGCTTCCCTAATTGTTTCAATTTATTTCATAAATGAAAAAGCTTTGATCTTCTTTGAAATCTGATATCTCAGTCATCTTTTAGTTGAGCTTGGAGTTTTGGAGTTACCTGCATAGTTTAAACCAGTGTCAGCTGACTTAATGCAACTGTTAAGCAAAAATGTACATTTTCTTGTTCCATGTTTATTCTTCAGATCTACTTGAGACAGCAGGATAAGACAGCCAGTCTCAATCCCAACGTACGTGTGGCTAAGATGAGCCTAATCGACTTGGCCGGATCGGAAAGGGCCAGTGCCACCAACACCAAGGGGGCCCGTCTCCGAGAGGGGGCCAACATCAACCGCTCCCTCCTCGCACTCGGGAATGTCATCAACACACTCGCCAACCCCAAAGTAGGTCTCTAGCTCCTATGAAGTGAGACTGAGGACTTGATTACCCAGAGCTTGTTGAAAAGAGATCTGACATGAATTCATATTTAAATGGACGACAACATTAAATGCTGTGAATGTGGGATACCGTTTGGTTAGTACCAATTAGTTTTATAGATAAACACAAATTTGAATTTATTCAATGAAAAATAGCAACCGGAGTGTCCACCATCCCACACCATGGGAATTTCTTCAATTCCAACTGAGAATGTCCGGAGTGTCCAAAAATGTTTATTTTTTGTGGTCAGTCACCATATAAATCTTATACCTACATTTTATTTGTTCAATCTTTTGACTAGCAGTGTAGCTAAGAGAGGTGGTGGGATGTCTCACTACACTTGCCTTGTAGAAAGACTTTTGGTCTTTGGTCATATAGCAGCCCTGTAATCCACAGAGCTGACAGCCTCCTCTTTGATCATTTACTTTTTCTTTATACAAAGCGGGCCTGCACTGAAGCAGGAGGCTGTAAAGCAAGAGTCTGTACTGAAAGCTCCATTTCACATATTTATATCTGTTCCTATGACTTCATCACCCAATCTGTGCAGAAAATGAGATAACGGTGTACAGATTCTGTGTTGGCCTATTAAAATACCCCCGGCATCTTGGTCTGATGTAAACAAACGTGTTTGTTGTATCATTATTATCTTCACTGAAGTCTTTCTTGGGTCCAGTCTGGGTCAGCTGGGTTCATAGTGCGCTGTGTGGCTCTCATGGTTTTAGCCTTCTCTGCTCTTTGCTTTACAAACCCAAAGGCTCCGCTGGCTCTATGGTTCAATGGCTGATGGTATCAGTTAGAATACCTACAACTCTGTTAGCCTGGACTCTTGTTTACACATATCTCTTAGGGCCTGTGTGTTTGTGTGTGTGTGGTCCTGGTATGTTATGTAGAGTATAGTAATACCAGCCAATTTTTACCTTGTGGGGGCACTTTTTGGTCCCCATGAGGAACCAAGCTTATAAATCATACAGAATTATCTTCTTTTTTTTATCTAAAATAGAAAAAGGTTTAAGTTTAGGGGATGGAATATACAGTCCAGTATAAAAACCATTACGTCTATGGAATATCCCCATTAAACATTAAAACCCAACATGTGTGTGTGTGTATAGAGCTCTAGCTTGTGCATCAGTGCCGATTCCGGTACACCAGTGACTGTGTGGAATTCTATCCAGATTTTCCGTCTCAGACAAGGTTTGAGGATAATTTACCACCCAATCCCATTAGCCCGTGACGGATATAGAATGTAGTCTTGGAAAATGACTGTTAAATCTGCCTCGTGGTGTTTGTTTGTGCCATAAGCCATTATAAAGCGTGTCTTGATTATTATTGGATGTTTAGTGCTGTGTATCTCACATGCTGATGTTTAGCTTTTGCATCTCATTAGTTACGGCAGGAAAAAAAACAGTAAATGGATGCGTGTTTAATGCCAGCTTTTTAAAATTGATTTCCTCAAATTGCTCTATGAAATAATTGAATTAGTTTAGATGATATTAATAGAAATACAGGCAAGAAAGAAAATGACAGAAACGTGACTGAATTATACTGTATCTAGTGCATTCACTGTATCTAAAGCAAATCTGAAGGTTATTTATTGGTTTGTTTCTTGCTTTTTAGTTTCTAGATGACATTGTTTTTTTGCCATTTTAAATGTAGTTTAGTAAATATCATAAACCGTTAAAATCCACGTGACTCACTAATTTTCCATCTCCATATCTTTTAAGTTTATCACCACAATTGTGGAAGAGTTTGCTTGTTCTAGCTCTTGTCCATATCAATCTAAATTGCTGGCTTTGTTTTTGTTTGTTTTACCAAACAACAAGTAAGAGAGCATTTGAAGGTTAAGGCTGTTTTGGTTCTGTTAGTATTTGTTTTGTCTGGAGTTTCTTAGCATCCATTGCATCTGTTTTGTTCTGTAGTACAGTTGAATAGATGTTGTAGGACAGTCAAATGGTGAGGTAAAAAGTGTTATTTCAAAGTCACATTGTCCCAGCAGGAAATATGAATATTTTGGAGAATATTTTTGAAGAAATAATGAGATTGACCATCATTCAGAAAAAGTCTGTGAAAAGTTGAAACATACTTAGGTTGTACATTAGAGCAGAGATTTATAATGAGGTCCACAGACCTGCAAAGTTTGGCTCCAACTCTAATGAATCACACCTGAAGCAGCTAATCAAGGTCTTTGGAACTGCTAGAAACATCCAGGCAGGTGTGTTGGTGTAGGCTAGAGTTTAGCTCTGCAGGTCTGTGGACCTCCAGAATATGGATTTGAGATCCCTGCCTTAGAATGTAATTAACTGCAGCACCAAAGTCCACTTCAAATCAAGAAGAAGTGACTAAAAGACCTTATTGTATGATTGGGTCAGTTGTGGCCTACTGGTTAGAAAGTTGAACTTGAAACCAACAACCAGAAGGTGCCCCTGAGCAAGGTCTACTTGGTCATACTTGGTCTTCATGTCACTTCACTGTTGTGACCTAGGGGGTAAATATGTTTGACCCCACCAGGGTTCTGGTTCTCAGTATGTTTATTGTGTATGATGTTTTGTTTATGTAC
>JAZGTJ010014018.1:0-14475 GCA_036877575.1 Botia almorhae
TTATCTGTTGTTATATAGACCTATTATTTGCACTGTAAAAATGCACTTCTGGTTAGATGCTAACTGTATTTCGTTGCCTTGTACCCACATGTGCAGTGACAATTAAAGTTAATAAAGAATCTAATCTAATAATAATTAATAAAATTAACATTAATAATAATAATATGATAATAATAATATCAGACTCTTGTAGAATTTTTTAATAAATATATACTATATCTTAAAGTTATCTAACACATTAAATCAACAAATATTAACCAAAATTACCAAGTAAAAGTTGGTTAAAAGCTGTTCACAATATTTATTTCCATTATTTTTATTTTCTTGAATTTACTCATGTTACTTGACAGAGTTGCTTTATGTATACTTTATACCTCATGGTTCAGACACAATATACTTCTTTAATAGTATTTATCAGTGTCGCGTGTAATATATTGGCTCTGTCAAGGTTAATATTTTAAAAAGAGATAATAATTTCTTTATAATTGTTACGGTGGAGGTATGTGCATCAGTCTGAGCGTTTTTCCCGTCTATTGTTTGTCTGCCTACCGTGTATGATCTGGATTGTTTATGGTTTATCGACTGTTTGCTGCCTGCCCTTTGAAATTTGTATTGACTTACCGTTCTCAGGCGCTCATGCAGCTCTCCTCAGAGTTAACGGTCCAACGTCGCAGCTCGCCATGCACCAACACCAACTAAATCGACTCACCTCGCTTACCGGGAAGTTGGTCAAGGCTATACAGGGAGTTTGCCTCACACCTCTGGATTCAGCCTCATCCAATAATATGCCAACACTGTCTCCATCATCCAGCGCCTTTAGCCTGTTTCCCCACTTTTTCCAGATTTTTCTCCAGCGATTCTGTGAAGTTTTTGAACACCCAGCTGGAGGTAGGAGCCCTGGTGAGCAGTTATTACCTCTTACACAGGGAAAACTTACTGCTTCCGAATACGCATTAAATTTTCGCACCCTGGCAGCTCAAACAAGCTGGCTAGAAGATACTTTGAAATTGCTAATATTGAAATATGGGTCTGAAATCGGAACTACAATCAGAGCTCACCTGCAGGGACGAGGGTAGAAACCTCAGGTAGGGTTTCGTATAATACGAGCAGGTCCGGTGCCATGTCTCCTATGCAGTATCAGTGTAACCCCTCACCGGCTGAACCCATGCAACTGGGGTACACTTATTTAACCCAGGAGGAACGGATACAACGCATCCAGAATCACTTGTGTTTATATTGTGGGAGCCTTGGACAACTGCCCAGTTTGTCCTAACTCCAACCGACTACTGGTGAGTGCAACATCCACCTCGACACCATCCAGTTCTAATATCACACTACCGGTCACTCTAACAATAGCAGACCATACATAAGCATCAGTTGCCCTAATTGATTGAAATAATTTCATATCAAAGGAATTTGTTCAGAAACATAACATTCCTTGTCTTCTTCTGATTGCTCCTTGACAGTGGAGGTGTTAGACGGGCATCCCCTAGGAGAGGGTGGAACCACCCAGTTAACTGAGAACATCAAGCTGTGTGTCGGTATCCTTCATTCAGAAAAGATTCAATTCTATGTTGTTTCCTCTCCCAATCATGTTATAATTTTAGGTCTACCCTGGCTAAGACAGCATGAACCCGTCATTTCTTGGAGAGAGGGAGAACTACAGCATGGGGCTCCAATTGTTTTTATCAATGTCTTCAGAGGGTCAATCTCCTCTAACTCTCCAAGTCCAGAAATAACCCCTGAAGTCTCTAACAGTGGCATTCCAACAGAATATCATGACCTAATAGAGGTGTTTAGTCAAAGGAAGGCATCCCAATTACCCCCACATTATTCAGTTGACTGTTCTGTTGAATTCATGCCTGGTGCTGATCCCCCTAAGGGACGCATTTTTCCCTTGTCTCAACCGGAGTCCGAGGCTATGAAGACCTATATTAAAGAGGGATTTATACAAACATCTAACTCTCCCACCTTAGCCGGGTTTTTCTTTGTAAAGAAGAAGGATGGGGGCCTAAGACACTGTATAAATTATCATGCACTCAATGAAGTAACAATCAAATTTCGATACCCTCTGCCCCTAGTACCGTCCACCTTAAAACAACTCTGTGAGGCCAAGTTTTACAGTAAGCTCGACCTTCGCAGCGCCTATAATTTAGTGAGGATTAGGGAGGGGGATGAGTGGAAAACCGTCTTTTCAACCACTTCAGGTCACTATGTATACCTTGTCATGCCTTTTGGCCTTGCTAAGAGTCCCTCCGTTTTTTAATTATTTATGAATGATGTTTTTAGAGATATGCTCGAGAAATGGGTGATCGTGTATATTGACGATATCCTTATTTATTCAAATTCCAGGGGGAAAAACATTCAACATATTAGAGCCGTCTTAAAATGTCTTCTTGAGTACCAATTATATGTTAAACAGGAAAAATGTGAATTTCACTGCACAGGCGCGTCATTTTTGGGATACATTATCAGTCAAAATAATGTATGATTTAACAAAAGGTTGAATCAGTTTCCAATTGGCCACAACCTAGAACTGTAAAAGAACTACAAAGATTTTTAGGCTTCGCCAATTTCTACAGATGATTTATCAGAGGTTTTAGTTCTGTCACTGCCCCTCTATCATCAATGACTAAACAATCCTCTAGCAAATTAAAATGGCCACCCCAGGCAGAGTTTGCCTTCCAAGAACTAAAGAAACAATTCACCTCTGCCCCCATCCTCAAACACCCTGACCAACAGTTTATAGTAGAAGCAGTCTAAGTAGTAGTATAGTAGATTAGAAGTTCACAGTCACCTACCGCCTCCAACACAGTGGGTGCCATACTATCACAACGTCATGGCAATCCTCCCAAACTATACCCATGTGCCTTCTTCTCTCGTAAGCTCTCACCAACTGAACGTAATTACAATGTGGGCAACCGGGAATTGTTAGCTATGAATTTGGCTCTCGAGGAGTGGAGACACTGGCTTGAGGGAGCTTCCCACCCGTTTATCGTTCCAACGGACCACAAAAATAGAGTACCTAAATCAAGAAGTTACACGTTCCTTTTGTCAAGAGCATCAGACTGAGTGGAGTAGATTTCTAATGTGGGCCGAGTATGCTTAAAATTCTTTAGTCAAACCATCAACTGGCCTAACTCCATTTAAGTGTGTACTCAGCTTCCAACCTCCCCTATTCGCCTGGTCTGGCAAACCCCTGGAACTCCCATCAGTAACTGAGTGGCTTCAGAGAAGTGAAGAGGTATGGGACAGAGCTCATACTCACCTATTACATGCAGTCAGAAGGCAAACTACAAAAGCCAACACTCATTGTAGACCTGGTCCTACACTCCTGGCCAATGGGTTTGGTTGTCAACCAAGGACCATTGACTCAGACTCCCATGCAGGAAGTTAAGCCCCAGGTATGTTGATCCGTTTCAAATTATCAAACAAATTACCCCAGTGTCATTTCATTTAAGACTACCTTCTAATTACGTATGTCTCCCACTTTCTACATGTCTCTCCTAAAACCTGCTGGTGGCCCAGTTGGGGAGGCTGAGGAAGCACCCAGAGGACAGACCCCCCCCGATCATGGTTGACGGCGAGGAAGCCTACAGAGTCCGTGCACTAGGCGTCGGGCTGGTACTTTACAGAACTTGGTGGACTGGGAAGGGTCGTGGGTTAATGTAGGAGATATCCTGGATCCCACACTAATCAAGGAATTCCACCGGAATCTCCGGCCCCTCGTCCCCATTGTAGACCCCGAGGGGTCCTCACGTCTCCTCACGCCACCAGACAGAACCATCACCGGAGTATTAGCTGAACATACAACCGAACTACAACTCCCAGAATGCACTTACCTAATGTTTTTCACTTTGCCACCTGTTACATACATTTTATACTGTACAAACTGTATATTTTATCCCCTAACCCCAACTTTACCCCTAAACCTAACCCTCACAGAAAACGTTTGCCATTTTTTGACCTGATATGTACAACACTGGATAGTGATTTATCGGTGTTTCAGAAATGACATTTCTGAGAATGTTTATTTACTTCATTAGTGGTGTTTATTAAGGCAAGCAGCTCTATTACTTTGACTCATCAATATAATCTTACGGGAAAGCTCCAAAAAGCAGCAAAAATCTTTGTACTGCTCTCTGGCCTTTAAAGTCTTCTGAACACATATAATAGCTTAAGGTAACTAAAGTCTTTAAATGTTCTACATAATAGTTTTTTTTTGGGAGGAACAGAGTGAAATTTAAGTCTTTATTCACTGAAAGAATACCCTTCTGTTATAGCTGTTGTCATATGTGCTGCACTGTTTTCAGCATTATTTAAACTAGTCCCATCAAGTTTTGGGGTAAATGATGGCCAAACATTAGTTTAGAAGGCATTAACATTGACGTACTGGGGGAACTGACCCTTATGGATGCTCTTTATTACATGGGACAGTAAGCAGCTACTTAGTGACAACGCAGTGGACCCTAGAAACCACATAGCAACAGGCTTAAACTATTCTGAGCATCTAAACAAACTAAATAGAAACCAACACCCTAGCATTGTGATGGTGAGTTTTGCAAATTAACGGACATTTTAATCAATGTGAAAAACAAAACTTTTTGATCAATCATATGTACCATTCTAGATTTTCACAATGCAAAGTCTGTCAGATTAAGCTAATCTCTGCAATTTTGTCTCTAATGAATGTAAACCCCACATATGCAAAACAAAAACATCAGACAAATGTACAGTTGCAACCGTAGTTTATTATTTCTGCTTTGTAGTACTAACTGCATTAAACTGACTTTATGAATTCTAGTAAATTTACATTTATTTGATACAGTGTACTAAACAGTAAATACATGTAACATTCAGTAAGTTTTCTTCCTGCAGAACGTGTGTCCATATTAACGTGACCAAACAATGAAGACCTCTTATTTTCTTGTCACAAAGCTCCCCTATCAAGTGCATGATATAGTGAACAGGGTGTAGATTGATTTCTAAAGGGTGAACACCCTTCTGAGGAGCTTAATGTTTCAACAGCTACAAAAATAAGCTTTTGATTGTCAGAGAACAATGCACTTTAAAACAACCAACTCTGTATTTCTCTGATACTGTGTAATACTAAAAAAACTGCAGATAATTGGAATCCAAGACTCCATATCTGTGAAATAAGCATGGTTATTTTAAACAAAAAAATGGCAAAAAGTTGTGTAATTGTTTAAATGTTACAGTACCTTTTCCCGCCTAGTATGCAATTTTATGTAATTCATAGGCTAACTTGTAGTATAAGTATTCCGACCAGCACAACATAACATTAACCAAAGAGTTTAGGCCAAAATTGTCAATAAACATGTCATAATTTCCGATTAAAGGTGGTTAAAAGAGGTTAAAAGTGGCCAGTAAAAAATGAACAGAGCTAGCAATGATGAAGATGTTGGGTCATGGTTGCAGGATTAGCTGATAATGGCCAATGAAAAACCTTTAAGGCTACCTATAAAACCAAAACCAAAGATTACAGAAACAGGCAAATTATGTACATGCTAAACAAATAAAAAAGAACACAGACCTGACATTAACCTTAGGCATTTGTTAGAAAATACATACTGTAATTGTAAGTGCTACACTCCAAAGACAAAAAGAAAAACAGTTAACCAAAATATTCACACACATAAATGGATAATGCCTTCATTTTAAGATTTAATTTACAGTATGTTTACAAAAAATGCATTGCCAAAAACATCTGTTAGGGGAAAATAATACAAAATGTTAAACTATTATTCTTTGGCGTTCAGCAGACTGACTTTAATATTATATAGTTGTTCTATTATTTAGGGTTCTAGGCCCTTAGACCTTTCCAGTTATTTACCATCAATAAACAACAATCCACAAATGATTCTAGTCTTTGACAGTCAAATAGAAGCACAAACCTAACAACTCAGTCAGTCTACTTCACAACACACTAAACGACTGGACATTCTGCCTAACCAACAAATCTATCCATCTATATACTATCTCAATGTTATAGCCCCGCTTTATCATATATTTTATATGTACATAATAACACTTACATGTAGATAAAATACATATACAATAACACCATTAATCCAGTAATCAAAGATTTAACCTTATGTTATGTAGATGTTGACCCTTGTTGTTTCTCTCCTGAGTCTTTAACATTCTTTGTGAGGGCAACCGGCTCTAAAATTACAAGACTAAAATCTTTATACACCACACGCTACATGACTTTATCTGCTGACTGAAAACAACAACTGAGCTCAACAAGATCAGACTTGGCTTGATTATTGACAAAATACATTCAGAATTGGCCTAAAAGTTGTGATGTGTGACCCCAGCTTTTCCTGCCCACATACAGACAAAGCAAAACAATACAATTAACAAAAAAGCAAAACATGATAAACAAACATTTACCTTTAGAATTATTATATTTTAATAACTGTCAGTTGATTAAAGGATGTAACGAAGCTGAAGAATGTAATGACTGAAGAATGTAACTGCTTACTATGTCACTTGTGTTCACTTCCGGTTTATGTTTATCATCATCACCTGTCGCATCATGATTTGTCAGTGTATTAAAGTTCCGTGTTTTGTTTGTTTCAATGTTGGCGTTGTTCAGTGGTTTCTGTGGTTAATTTATTGTCTTGTGTTTTCCCGTGTGTATTCTCTGGTTTTGGTTATTGAACTGTGGATTTGGATTTCAGGTTGGATTACCCTTTTGGATACTTTTGCTCTGATCTTGTATGTTCATCGTGGTTTGTTTTTGTTTCTCACTGCTGTTTGCACTTGTTGTCACCTCCTCATTTTTACGGTTAGTGTTTGTGTTGTTTCCCTTGTTTATTATTTCATTAAATATCGTTTATTGTCTAGTTCCGTGTTTATTTTTATCACAAACACAACCGGCCCCACCGTAACAAAGGAAATAATGTTGGATGAAGTATTTAATTGTGATGGAAAGGATTTGATGAAATGTCCTAAGCTACATGCTAGGATTTGATTCCAGGCAGAAAATTGCTGAAGAGTTTCTGTGTGAATATAAAACAAAAAAATGTTTGTGTGAACAAAAAAGGGCTGATGTTATGAAAGGTTTGTACTCTAACATAGTTATTGTATATTTGATGAGGAAGATAGCTAGCAACTATGAGGAAGAAAGTCTGTACACAGATGCAAAAAGATATAAATATCATTACACTCTATATAACTTAATATATCTGACATTGTCAAGCTTTTGAAAGTAGCAAATGAAAGATCTTATAGTCATGTAAATACAGCTCCTTCAGCTATTTTAGGAAAGACCAAAATATCTTAAACTAATGTCTAGAGTTTAGGTTTAGAGTTTAAGTTTAGGTTTCAAATCAATTATAAAATTTAACAAATAAATGATAAATTTCTTAAAGATTCTCTTACTTAAGGGTGTACTCACACTAGGCACTCTAAACTACATCTGAGCACATTTGACCCACAAAGCCTGGTTTGTTAAACCAGTGTGATTGCTCTGAACCATGCCCAAGGAGAGTACACCCTAAATTACACTATAAACTGTTTTTTTCAAGCTGGTTTAGCTAACATGCATTCTACAGCCAAAATACTAGGTCATACATTAGCCAATAAGATGACTGGCTATTTTCACTGAAAAGTTGAACTTCTTTTACCAGAGGCACCAAATTGAGGGTTGTGATTTCTCCTATTAACATGTGGTTCTACATGTGGTTCATCTCTTTCATACTGTTCCACTCACATCAGCTAACAAAGCACATCTTAAGCACAGGAGCATAACACTGGCTGTGTACATGAGATTATGAAGGGTCAAACCGATGCTGATGGGAAATAATCAGTGGATACGGTTTGTGGTTATGCTACACTTAGTGCATAGCAAATGACTAAATCTGCCACATCCAACACATGTGCTATGAGTGTTACTCAGTGGTTCATGTATGGACAAACATGTTGAGACTGCTAAGACATTATAAAAAATGATAAAAACTGTTTATGTTTTTATCATTTTTTGTTGCCCAGTAATGCATTTAGTATATATATATATATATATACTAAATGCATTCCTGGGCAACACAAACATATATATNCAGTAATGCATTTAGTATATATATATATATATATATATACTAAATGCATTCCTGGGCAACACAAACATATATATCACAGTAAAGCTAACGTTGCCAGTATCTTGTAGTTTGCATATTTGTTAAATATAAAATGGATGATTTATACTGTAGCTAATTGATTATTGAAGCCTTTTAAAAAAATGATGGTGGATATTGATGCAGAGTGAATAAGTTGTCAAATTAAAGAAACATGCAAAGAAAATATAACGAAACCTTTTCACATGATTTGGCCATAACTAAGGGTCTGAAGGAAACAGTGTTGCTTTACAGCCTATTTGAATATAGTGATAAATCAACTTAACCAATGATATATCAACATCAAAGTATGCAGAAGGCAATATATGGTGTGTATCTGAGTGCCTGCAGCTTTGAAGCACACTTGATAGCCAGTGTACAACTGTAGCTCTCTCATAAACTAGATGTAGCTGTAGGTTTGACCCTGATACTCAGCGCAATATCCTCCCTGTTGATCTTCTTTAATGCAGTGCAAAGTGTATCAATACTGGCTGAATCTTGGCTGGCCCAGTGACACAACAGGGCCTGAACAGGCCTTTTTTCCTGCATGAAATTAGCAATGTGTTCCTCTTTGTATCCAAGCAACCCTGCCAGGCTGCACCAATCGGATTCTTCACTAGCCCCTGACTCCTCCCCTCCACAGTTATGATTTAGCAGCTTCTCCACCTCTTCCCGTGTGTGTAAGGGTAAGGACAGGGCTGAACCTCCATCTATCTTGACCACTGCAACAGAGACAATTCATTTAGTAAACAGAATATTATATCCAAACAAGATTACAATATGGCTTTTTCTTACAAATTCTTAATTTATAAATTAGTAAATTGTCATGGTTCATGGGTTCACTGACTCATTTTGACTTCTCTGTGTGTGGGTGTTGTGAGAGTGGGCGTGACTGTGATTGTTAGTTCGATTCGTGCCAGCTGTAGCTCGTTATGAGCTCAACTATTTAACACCTGTGTTTTTCGTCTTGTGTTGTCAGATCATTTGGTTGTTCGTCCTTGTTGTTATGTCATTTCCAGCTCTCCTGGTTATTCCTGTTGGAATCCTGGAATCTTGTGTTCCTGTTTCTTTGATTGCCTGGATTTACTCGTTGATACTCCGCTGCCCGTTCGGGTCCCTGTGCTACCTAGAGAGACTGGCTACTTACCTATATTCACGTGTTGTTTGTCTTCTTTTGGATTTTTTACAATAAACTGTTATTTTTTGCACTTGCAAATCTGATTCCTTTGTTACAACCCTGACAGTAAATACTGTGCCAACTAATACTTTTATTACAAAACTAAATCTCAATTAAATTAATAATTTGTATATATTTATATTAAAATTAAAATGTTTAAATTATATTTATATATAATTAATGGGTAAAGGAAAAGCGGATAACAGAAATCCAGCATATTTGCAGTAGATTAAAAGGTACAATTTGTTGAAACTTTGAAACACGGAAGGTGTATTACAGCATTACCCTACAATAGTGTATTGTGGTAGTACTACCAGCAGCCCACTGTGTTTGTACCTGTGTAAGGCGGCCCCTGGCCCTCCTGTAGGCTCTGACTGTTAACAGAGATCCCACTGTCACTGTGAAGCTTCTCACCCTCAGGAGGAGTCGGAATAGGGTTTGCACTGCATGCTCTGTTGTTGGCGCCATGCTTATTCTGCTTACAACTGCTCCACCTGAAATATATCAAGATAGTCATTAGAAGCTTTATAATATCAATCATATAATATCAAGACATTACTCGTTTCTAACTGTCTGTCTCTCTCCTACTGCCCCTTCCACCTTGTTGACCCATATCTTTTGAAATCAATATTTAATTATTAATTTTAATTTTTTATTATGAGCTATTTAAACATCTGTTCATCTGTCTACTGTATATGAAGTTTTCATATGGCAGTCATAATCTGACAACAGGCTTAGAGACCCAAGTTTGAGTCCAAGTTTGGGGTTCATTTGTGACAAGGCACTTTACCCCTGATTGCTCCCTGGCTCTGCAGTGCTGCCCACTGCTCTGGGTGTGTGTTCATGGTTTGCAGTGCATGTGTTCAAAACTTACTACTCCAAGTATGTTCACTAACTGGATGGGTTAAATGCAGAAGACAAATTCCAAGTATGGGTCACCACGCTAAGGACTCACTGGGCCAAGACAAAATCCATCCTTGCATGCCATTGGTTAAGCACAAAGTCGAAATGTCAGACCGCTTGAACATACAGAATAATGTTTTAAAAGTGCCAGTGTTTACACACTTAAATGGGTCAATGTCACACCCTCAGGCTGTCATTTTAATATTTTATGCCTCCATTCCTCTACAACCTCCCTTCTGTGCCTGTTCAAAACATCTCTGCCTTTAAAATGTTACTGTTCTACAGTTATCAGTTTCTAAAACAACATATAGTTATGTAAACCAAGTAAGGACAAAAACACAATAACTAATAGGAAAGGAATAAGGTGATAAAACTAGAATGAAAATTTGTATATGAACATACACTAACTTTCATTCAAAACGTAAACAAACATCACTACATTTTGCCAAACTAGTTTCTAATGTAGCTACCTTGACATGTTTTAGGTGTGGATTCAGCAGAGAGAGATTTACATTTGTGTCCCATGCTGGCAAAATGAGTCACACCAAATTAAAAAAAATAAGTTCTTGTTATTTGTTATTCGGTATAATTCTCCATGAAAAAACTTAAAATGATGATGATTTATTGGAATCTTACAAACAGTGAATGAGCTACACCTGCTTTGTTACGGAGGACGCCGCTGCTCCGCCTCCTTCCAGCCACAAGAGGGAACCATCACCAGAGTACTAGAATCAGTTTGGACTACATTTCCCATGTCCCTTGTACCTGTAGGGCTGATTATGTACCTGTTGCCAATCAGCCTGGCTATTTAAACCCCGGACATTTTAATGGTTCAGTGTGATGTCTTGTTTTGCCCCGTCAAACATTTCAGAGTGTTATTTCCGATTGTTTTCCTGGTTTTATTTCTATTGTTTATCGATTGTGATTGTTAGCTGCCTGCCTTTTGACTTTGTCTGGATATTGGATTGTGATTGTTTTTTGCCTACCCTGACTTCCCTGACTGTTTTCTCGTTTTTTGATTTTGCCTTGCCCTTATTGCTGTTTGCCGGTATTCGACCATTTGCAAGTTTTAAATATTCTGTTATTAAAAAGCTGCACATGGATCCGAATGTCCCAGAGTCCTCGTTAATTGACATTCTTTACTTGTTTTGCTGGTAGCTCGTAATTAACCTGTGCTCATTGCGGCTCATTTTGCCAGCACTGGTCACATTTGTTTAAAGGTGTGGGGTTTCATTTCTGCACAAACAGCATTACCAGTTAGAACTGCAAAAATACTGATAGTTGGACAAACAGATAGCTCCGCCCAATACTCTAGTCCAACATTTAGGCTGCTTGAGACACTAAACAAACAGAACCATGTTCTGATGTTGAAATGTTTTAAAAATATTTACAGTTTTCAAGAAGTCAACCTACTCATGGCTTACTTACAGATTGTGGAGGCTGTTATTTAAAGCTATAAAAAAACCCGCATTTAGAAATACATTTTGAAATATGTACATACTTTAAAATTTTTATGAAATGTCTTGTGTTATATGTTAGACCAAGGCAACTGCAGTACTTTTATTTACCCCAAGGTACAAAATGTACCCCCATCTTAAATTAACGTTTTATGAGTATTAAAATACAGCAAAAAAAGTGATAATATTAATCATCAATATTAAACATTTTTCTGCCAAGTAACGTTGTTCATGATCAATGAACAATTGATCAATGAGATTATTTATAATTTGAGCTGTTACCATTTGATATGAAAATAGAATTAAAAATATAATTTTTTCTAATGTGGTTCATGCGATTAGAATGGGAGTCAGTACTCTTTAAATATAATTTTTGATCTATACCAGTGTCTCTCTATTAGACACAGTAAACAATGTGTTCATGATGAAGCAGATAGGAATACAACCTAAAAGCATTGTTATATTTATGTTTTATAAAATCAGCTGAACTAAATCAACAATAGTGATGTGCTTTAACATTGTGAGTGATGCTGCTGATGGAGATATAAGCAAATGGTGTTCCTCACCATTTGAAGATGATGAACGCCACCAGGCCTAGCAGCACTGCAGCCAGTATTGAGGTGTAGATGGGAATCAGTTTGTCACTCAGCCCATGGATTTTCCTCAGCCCAGGGTCAGCCGTGGTCACACTCTCCATGGGACCCTCAGAAGGAAACTTGTATGTGTAGGAGACATCTGATGGAGGAGGAGAAGAAGGAGAAAAAGTAGGTAGGGAAAGAGAAGTTGAAACATATGGCGTAGAAGAAGAAGGAGAGGTTGAGCTGTTAGGAGGATCTACATCTGTTGAAGGAAAGAAAGACAAAGAGAAAGTGTTTACAACATCTGTTAGTTTGAGTCACTAAAAGCATGGTTAGTGTGTAAAATGCATAAGAGATACAGTATCTCTAAAGCAAGTTAAACATGGAAAGCAAGTCAAAGTAGTTAACTCCTACTATTTCTTAAAAACAACCAGACATGAACATCTAGACGATTAGACCTTGCTTATGAAACAAAAACAAAAGAAATGTCAGAGTAAATCACTCTTTCATGACATGCCTATTGTGTTTAAGTTTTTTTTTTAGCTAGCCAACATGAAACTGCAGCAACATTGTTACACAAGGTAAGCTACCTGGGCTTAAGCCCCAAAAGTTTTCAGTAAAGCCCCAGATATTTTTATTAGAATGCCTCGTACACATCCTCACTAAGTGTTATTAAAAAAAATATCCATTAGTACCGAACCGCAGATCTGCTATTGTCTCGTCAATTTACACTGTCATTCAATTGGGACAAGATTAAATCACTCCCAACCATCACTTTAACAGAAGAATACAGACGCTTCAGGTGTCTGTAACTTACTGTACAATTTATTCGTTGCATTGTAATTTGACTATAACTTGACATCTGTCAAATTAGGGTAATTGTTACTGAACAGCCCGGCCACTGTTATGCAACAAACATAGATTTCAATCATATTATATTTCTAATTATATAATATTTTAGCCCGAGATATCCACCGACCCTAGAACCGCACCTGGTATTACACATCCTTCAGCCCTTTAATATTTGTTTTTTGTGGCTAATTGATTTTGCTACCAATAATTATGTAGTACTCTTAGCTCTGTTTAACACATTTTATCATGTTTAAATTTATTCCTTCAACAAAAATTTGTAAAATTTGTAAAAATTGCAGGTTCCTTTTGGGGGTGGTTATTAGGTAATTTAAACTGTCCCCAAATAAGAGACATGGAAGCCACTTTGTTTCTGTTCTGAGAGTTTTGTTAGCTGGACATCTAAAAAAGTGGTCCTTTAATTAAATTAGATTCAATTGGGAGTAATAATAAACTTTTTTTTATTAAGATTTTTACATATAACACAAAATGTAGGTAGTGCTTGCTTGTGCAAAACACACTGCCAGCTAGTAATTTGTGGGGGATTGCCAGGATGTTGCTAGGCTGTTACTAAGATGCTCTGAGTTGTTTTTGCTCTAAGCATGTTCCTGTGTGGTTTCATGGCTCTACTGAGTGTTTGTTTGGGCATTCCTAGGTGGTGGCCTAGTTTCACCTCTCTTATCACAGAAAAGTATCCTCTTTCTAACAAGCCAGACACCATTCAGGCATAGCACAAACACAAGTTTACAACTAATACTTAGTGGTTCGGTAAAATTCCTAACTAAGTGATGCTTGTCTATAGTAATAAATTGCATTTGTTTGTCCTATGTGGCTTTAAATTTGTGTTTGCAGGTAAAACATCTTTCACTTTAATTTTTTTGCTCATAACCACTTTCATATTCTTCTGCAAGCTGTGAATAATAGTTTTAATGTTTAGGGGGGACATTCCATAGACATAAATGTTTTTATACTGTACAAACTGCATATTCTATCTCCCAACATTAAACCTAATTATCACAAAAACCAAAAAATGTCCCCACAGGGTCAAGATTTACTGGTATTGCTATACTTGTGGTGTCATTTGGTCCCCATAATGTAGTTACAGGCCCGGTTCCAGAACCAAATCACTGAGGGTGCTTCTGAAAAATGTGAGGGTGCTCACAAAAAATATGTATTGAACTGTATGAAAACGGTACCACCAAATAGGACTGAGCAGGGGCGTAGATTTAGGGTGGACGGAGGGGATGTGTCCCCACCAATATCCTCAGACCATTGAAATGTCCATACCAATAATTTAATCCACTTAAAAAAAATCGCGCTGTCAACATTAACCTAGACACGCAGAAAGGGATAAATCACGTTCTCTCCTT
>JAZGTJ010014019.1:0-14474 GCA_036877575.1 Botia almorhae
CAGGAAATCTAAAAGCCAGTCACAAAGTGTAGGGTGTATACCAAGTGCAAACAGTTTGTACGTGAGTTTGTGTGGAATGACAGTGTTGAAGGTGGAGCTGTAGCCGATAAACAGCATCCTGATGTAGGTGTCCTTATCTTCCAGATGAGAGAGGGAAATATGGAGAGCAGCAGCAATGGCATCTGAGATAGACCTGTTGGGCCGGTATGCGTACTGCAGGGGGTCCAGTGAGTCCGGTATGCTGCTCTGAATGTGGGCCAGCACCACTCTCTCAAAGCACTTCATTATGATTGGAGTGAGTGCTACTGGTCTGTAGTCATTCAGGCAGGTCGGGGGGCTCTTCTTGGGAAGGGGGACGATAGTTGTGGTCTTGAAGCAGGTGGGTAGGGTGCTCTGACTGAGGGAGAGATTAAAAATGGAAGAGAAGACTTCAGCTAGCTAGCTAGCTTCTTCTCAAGCTCTGAGGGCCCTTCCAGGAATGTTGTCTGGTCCGGCTGCCTTGCGGGGGTTGATCCTCCTCAGTGCTTTGTGTACTGCAACTGATCATAAAGTAGGAGGGGGGTTGGTTGAATTTGCCTAATTTAAATGCAAGAGATCGAGCGCGTAGCATGTGCCGTACCTTACTGTTTATTCAGGGCTTCGGATTGGGGAACTTTCTGACTTGTATGGTGGGTATGATGTTTTTAACACAAGTGCTGATGTACCCAGTTACATACTCAGCATAGTCCTGTACGCTGACAGAAGAGTCCTCCAGAGTTGCTGCAGCTTTAAACACATCCCAGTCCGTCAGTGCAAAACAGTCCTGTAAGACTGATATATACCAGATATGACCAAAGTTGAACTTTTTGGCCTAAATGCAAAGCGTTGTGTGTGGCAGAAAAGTAACACTGCTCATCACCCTGAACACACCATTCCCACAATGAAACATGGTGGTGGCAGCATCATGCTGTGGGGATGCATTTCTTCAGAAGGACAGGGAAGCTGGTCAAAGTTGATGGGAAAATGGAGCTAAATACAGGGCAATCCTGGAAAAAAAACCTGTTGGAGGCTGCAAAAGACTTGAGACTGGGAAGGAGATTTACCTTCCAGCAAGACGATGACACTAAACATACAGCCAGAGCTACAATGGAATGGTTTGGATCAAAGAATATTCATGTGTTAGAATGGCCCAGTCAAAGTCCAGACCTAAATCTTATTGAGCATCTGTGGCAAGACTTAAAAAAATTGCTGTGCATAGATGCTCCCCAACCAATCTGGCTGAGCTTGAGCTATTTTGCAAAGAATAATGAGCAAAAATTTCAGTCTCAGATGTGCAAAGCTGGTAAAGACATACCCCAAAAGACTTGCAGCTACAAAGCATTGACGCAGGGGGTCTGAATACAAATGCACACCACACTTTTCAGATTTTTATTTGCTTAAAATTTTGAAAACCATGTATCATTTTCGTTCCACTTCACAATTATGTGCTACTTGGTTGTAATGTGACAAAATGTGGAAAAGTTTAAGGGGTATGAATACTTTTGCAAGACACTGTAAATGTGTTTACATTCACATAAATACACTGATGCCTACATCTCACAGTTACCAACCACTTCTTAATATTAATGGTTTAACGTGACTTACCTTAGATGAGTTCTGAAAGTCTTCTGTGAAACACATGGTAAAACAAATTTAGTACACATAACAATTATAGGCAATAACACTAAAAACGAATTTAAATATACACTCCTTCATGCATTTCAATGATTATCAGTACTTCTTTTATTGAAGTAGAATCATCAATAGTAACTGTAATACCTAACTTTTCATCATATTCAATTTTTTATATTTATTGTATAAGTAATATGTATCTGAGATATATGGGTTCTATAGAATTAACAAATAAAGGGAAACAAGTGTCACATTTGGTAAACACTGCACTAATACAACTAACGAAGAAATAAAAACACAATCAACATGAAGGGCAACATCCTAAATTACAATTACATTATACATGCAATGCAACACAATGCAATCAACATACCACCGCGATTACTTATCTCGGACGTGGCATTTCAACATTGTAATAGTAGCGTGCCCAATCATTTCTGCCCAACAATAAATCATTTGAATTATTGTTTCATTTTGTCATTCATTTTATTTTTCTGTATTTAAAATGTAAAACTGTTTAAACCATTAATCTTATTTACAGATGCATAAATTATAGCTGTCAATGCATACTGCCCCCACCTAAAGCAACTTCACTTGCAGCTTCTTTGCCACCTCTGCAGTGCAAAAATGGCTTTGGTTGATACTGGTTTTTACTGATAACAACATACATGTCATATCATTTACCCATGGTTTTTTAAATAACTGTTTTTCTAATCTTCTTTTTCTTAATCTCATTGCTCAAGCATCAAATGCTTCCCGTAGTGCTGCTCATGGGCTTGACCCCGTCATTGCTGCTTGCAGCTATATTTATACTTCTTCCGCTCTTGAAGTCTATGGCAGCCCATAGAACTGTACATAGGAAAGTTATGAAATTTGGCACGGTGATAGAGGACAGTATAAAGATTAACTACACCAATTATGGAGTCCCTAAATCAATCCCTCTAGCGCCACCAACTGTCCAAACATTCACTTACATTTGTGTTAATTTTTGACCCGTAAGGGCTAGGAACAAAATTCCTCTTTCCTCTGATTCCTTGTCTCATGCCGAATCGATTGCACTGACGTCATTTTCCGTTATGAAAAATTTTCACGAAAAACATACTTTTTCGAACTCCTCCTAGGGCATTTATCTAATTTGCACGAAAATTGGTATGCATGATCTACATGCATCCCAGACAAAAAAGTTATTAAAAGATTTTTGATCAGTCAAACCGTTCACGTATAGCATGTAAACGAATTTGACGTGCAAAAATCAATATAAGGCTGTATCTTCACAACGCTTTGGTATATTGACACAAAACATGGTACGTCATCACAGGCATGAACTTAGGGTGCATTCCCTGTTTCGTCACAGCGCCACCTACTGGTCCAGAAATAAAAAAAAATTATTTAACAAACGCAATTGTGTATCATTGCGAAACTTTATACAGTTCCTCATTACCATATTCTAAGGTTAGGGCCAGCGCCACATAGTGGTCAAAATATATAGTACAAGTTATGAAAATGCTTATAACAAGTGATTGCGATAACATATTGTTATGCAACTTCTATCTTTAGATTCTTTGGCTCATGCCGAGTTCTACTACGATACCTAATTTGTCATTTTCAAGGCTACTTCCTGTTTGTCATTTAAATGTATGTTAAATCTGCTTTTTAGAACTCCTAATGCATTTGTCCGATTTGCACAAAATTTGGTATGTATCATCTAAAGACATCCCTGACAAAATGTTATTAAAAGATTTTCGATCGGCCACTCCGTTCTCGTACACTGCATCAATGAATTCGATAATGAGCATACAATAAAGGGTATAAGACTGTATGTTGGCAACGCTGTGGTATTTCGACACGACACTTTGTGGGTGTCGATCATTGTCGCAAGATCCTGGCAACATTAAAACAAAATTTGTGACAGCTGCCCCTGCTGGCCAAAAATTATAAATCACTTTCCTGTGCTTTAATGGGTTTTAAATAAATATATTGTTTAATCTTATTTTTCTTAATCTCATTAAATGCTTCCCATAGTGCCGCTCATGGGCTTGACCCCGTCATTGCTGCTTGTAGCTATATTTTAAAATGGCATTGTAGTGTTGACATAGAAAGAGAACATCTGATTTTTAAATAACTCTTGGACTTAAACTGTTGTTTTTAACATATATATCATATATATGTTTTTATCAGATATATCATATATTTCAACATAAAAATATGTAAGAGATCTTATAGTTAAGACAAAACATGCAGTCTGGAAAACGTGAATAGACTATTTATATTGCTCTATATATTACTTAACAAAAATCTCATGGCATAAAGTGCTCTAATTTGTTGTCCAACTAAATGTTACATGACAGTTTCTGTTCTTATATTTGCACTAAGCAGTACAAACAACAATACTTAAAGATTTATGAATAAAAAATGCTTGCAATTTGCAAAACAATTTAACAGAAAATTCTGGTTTTATGGCAAAATAGTTATTAACGTAATGGCCTGGATTTAAATGGCAATTTAATGCATTGTTGTTCTACTTGGGGAAGTAAATATATCCGAGTTTTATATATATTTTGTTTTACAGTTATTTAGAATGGACAACTATTTTGCGCCGTGAAGTTTTCCAAACAGTCTCCACCAGATGGCACAGCACACAGTTATTCATATTGAGAAAACGTCAGTCATGTACATCAGCAACGTCAAGTAATAACGGCATCCCCAGGGATTTAAATACTTTTTAAATAGCATTGTATTATTCAACAGCAATTGCATCCCTACAACATTGTAATTGATAACACCTTCTGTATTGTCAATCCAGCCTGGCACCCAGTGTATGCCAACATGTATGTGTACACGTGCTGCTTTTTGAAATTCTTTTTCTTACAATAAGACTGAACATATTGGGAGAGATGCAAGGCCAGTCTGTATAATGCGCATATATTAGTAGGTTCGGCTAGAAGATCTGTTCTTTTCGCAGCCGCGGGGTATTCTGTTTGTCTTTTTGGAACTCTAGAGAGGGAGGGCAATCGAACAGGGGTGGCTAAAAAGTAACAAAAAGGGAGGGAGCAGCTGCTGGCAAGAGAGAGAGAGAGAGAGAGAGGTGTACAAGGAATGTGCCACAAGTAATTGGAGCGTCGTTGAGGACGTAAGAGAGAAGAGCAGAAAAGGGGGAAGAGGACTGGAAATGAGATAGAAAAAGTAGTGAAGGGAACGATAAAGGGTGACAAATAGCCTGTACGTTCATGGAATAATCAACAATAGGAGGAATTTTTATGCTCCCCATGCAGAGATTTGAGCTTGGCTGAACCATGCAGGTACTGCTGCTGCTGCTTCTGAGTTTGACGTTGTGTTTTCACCGAGGTAAGACGCTCTTATTGGCTGTAATGAACGGCACGCTTAAACTTAAGATAAAATTGTGTGTGAGAGTGAGAGAGAGTGAGACAGAGAAGCATGTGTGCAGAGATTTGTACAGCGTTATCGTCTCTTGGTCATAAAGATGCAAAGTGACCTTTGTGTTCAACAGCTTTCACAAGATCTGAACTTTGTCAGTTTGTTTGAGGGGGAAAGGACACGCATAAATGCGAGGGTTTTCTTTACCAGACGTCCGCATAAAGAAACACATTCTTTCGTTTCCTGTCAGTGGGTCATGCAGGTGATTTCAGCATCTAAATATCCGCTGCACACGTCAAGCACTGTCAAATACGATTCGATCACAAATATATATTTTCAATGCATAAAATGCTGTGCCAAATGATGCAAGTCGTATTTTGCAAATCCAGGTGCCCATGTTTTAACATTGCCAGCGAGTTGCTAGGAGAGGCGACAGCACAGAGCTGTACCTCCTAATGCATCTTTTTATCACGATAACGTCTATGCAGACAACCTCCCTAATACTGTCTAATATCGCACACTATTCTGTGTGTGAGTCAGAAAGGGATAGCAGCTATAGACCACTCCATCATAGGTGAGAGGCGTGTTTTTTGTCCCAGTAAGGTAAAGCAGATTATCCGTTATCATAAGGTGGTAAGTGGATGTGCGTAGTAACTCGAGTTCCATAATCAAGAAACTTGCATATTCTTTTATACAACATATACGTTTATACAACAGGTTGAGGTGTCAACCAGTCAGACTAATGCTTTAAACGTATATGTAAAGTATCGACAACAGGTATTACAGGTAACATGTCTAATGTGATGCTCAGGTAAGTTTGAGCACATTGTTTTTCTTGGACATGCACTGATGTCATTTGTAATCAGTTATTACTAATATGTCTTATTAACTCCCCACTCTGAAGCATTCTGAACCTGCACAAGGGACAGCACTGAGCACGCACTGTTTTGACTACATGCGCATGTTTTATTATTTCTTGTCATTTTTGCATTGTTTACTAATGTATGATGAGAAGGGGTGCAGTTTTACATTTTTGCATTTGGCAGATGCAGAATGCAGAGAATTACATACTAAATTCAATGGATGCTTATTTCAGCGGAATTCCATCAATAAATTAAACTCATATATACCCGCTAATTAAAGTCATGAGGATGTAAACTGCATTTGTGTTAAAAACTCAGCAGAAACATAGCTACCATGAGCAGGTTTGGGTACCCTTGAAACTGAGTATCTTTATATATTCTGGTAATGTGTAAAAAAATCTTTAAAAGAAACTTTAAAGCAAGAATTAATTTTTCTTTGGTGTAGTCTCACTGTGGATAGACAATGTACCCCATGTACTACAGTTCAGATTGTAGTTGTTCTGATAGCAGAATCCCACAAGACCTCATTGATTTGTGGGCTTTATTTGTATATCTGTTTGGTATTGATAGGTATGTAATTCTAATTAACTGATATTATTATCTAACCAACTGGTCTTTAGTTAGATAATAATACTAGTATTGGAAGCTGTAGTCAAGAGTATGGGTGTTTGTGTCTGGATGTATGACTGAAGATGTACAGGAATTGGTGACGGGGGGGGTAAAATTGAGGGACTGAACTGCAGGGGAGAGTGGTTTCAGCCAGAGGGAGAGAAAGCCACTATTACTCATGTCTGACTGCTTTCATAGAGGAGGCCACTTACACTTTTGCTCTCCCTCTTTCTCTGTCTTCCAATGAATATTGGGTGGAAAAAGTTCAAAGGGCTGGCTTAAACAAGAATCTTTAAATCCCTGCCTCCCCCTCCCCTTTTAGGGGGTCCCACATCTCTGTACATTGAAATGATTTTGAACATACCATGTTTCCCTTAAAATGAACAGCCTTTCATTAATTCACAATGTATTTAGTCAGAGTTAGCCTTACTTTCTGTGTTATTTAATAGTTTTCTTTGTTCCTGCATTGCTCATCTCCTACTTTCCAGAAATGGATTTGTCAGGAGGCCCCTTGGTCTTGCCCCTTATTCTGCTTTTCATTCTTTTGTCAGTCTTCTCAATTTTGCCTGCTCCTTTCCATCCCCCAGTTCTTTTCCCCCTTCCTTTTCTCTAAAAAGTTCCAGATGTGTTTCTTACATTCCTGTAGTCAGGGGGGGGGGTCACAAAATGAGAGAGGGAAATAGGAATCAAGGAAAAAAGGAAAGGAGAGTGAGACCGGAGACAGAGAGAGAAATGGAGAAGCATATAAATTAAAACAGAACACAATGAAGAGGCACTCTGTACTGTAGACACTAATGAGGTTCTCCTCTCAGTCTGTGTGTGTGTGGATGGGGGGGGGCGGTAAGGGAGTTTTTCTGACAACCCTCCCACCATGTCACCTCCCCCAATGCAATGGAATGTGGTTGATGATGATGATGTAATTTCTTATTCTCTGAAGTTTTCTGGTCGGGGAGGGCTGATCGCCAGAATCAGCTGGCCTGAAATAAAAACAAATCACAGCATGGCATTCTACAATAAAAGCATTATTACTAAACTGCCCGTAAGATTGTATACGGAACATGTACATATGAAATCCCCAGCCTCTAGATATTTATTTGGAAAGTCAATTATTTAGTGTGTTGAAAGGATGCCAGCTTCGGCCCATTTGAAGTTTACTCTCCATCAAAGCATTAACATTGCACTCTACTGAGTTGCTATGGTTACTGTATGTAATATTATGTCAATGTTCCCATAGTAGCCATGACAACAATAGCTGCAACAGTGGTTTACACAAATAAAGAACACTGAAATCAACTATGCAAATGTTGCAGAAAATCAGATGAGAGAAAGGTGCATGAACACCGGGGCTGGTTTCTATAGCAGTGGTGGGCTGCAGATAGAGGTACAAAGGGCAAAGAAAGATGGGTAGAGAGAAGGACAGAAAGGGAGAAGTGTGAAGATAAGAATGAGAAAAGATGAGAGAATGAGAAAGACATGGAAAGAAAATACGTCTTTGTGTCAGGAAAGAGGGGGTGAATTAGGAGAAGAAAGATTATATAGCGAAAGCTTTAAACAAAGCTGCAGACAACTAGAAATGACAAAACGGCAGAGGAAGAAAGATAGACAAAATTTTATATACTCACCCACGTCTCTACAGCGTTTTAATGCAGAGAAATGGCTTTTTCATTTTATTATATGGTTGCTAGGGTACAGTAAATGGTTGCTAGGGTGTAGCTGGACAGGGTAAAACCAATAGAAGGATATGTGTGTAAATTAAAAGAACCAACTCCCATGTCTCTATGAAGTTCTGGTGCTGAGATATAGATAATTCATGTTGGTTGCTAGGCTGCTCCAAATAGTTGCTAGGACATGGCTGGACAGTTTCCATGGTAGTAATTAAAGACTACTTGCCAGTCAATAAAGAGCCACCCGCTTATCTCTGTGATGTTCTGATGTCTCTCACCTTTTTCAATGGAAGTGAATGGGGTGATTGCTAGGGTACTGTAACTGGTTGTTAGAGCGTGGCTATGAAGTTCTCATCATGTGTTGCTGCTTGCTAAGCCGAGCGATATGAGCCCACCCCCAAGTCTCTACAACATTCTGATGCAGAGATATAATGTCACAAAATACAGTCCAATGTTAAGTCTATGGAATTTTTTCGTCCACTTTTTTATACACTCCAAAAACATTGTACACCGATCGCTTATAAAAGTCATAGCACACCCCACAAAAATAAGCCGGTCAATTTGACTCCACATTCATGGGTCTTACGACAAACTGTGGGGGACGAGTGGCGTTTAGGAAAAGAAGAAGAACTAGAAGAAAATGTGAGTGGTGCTTGCCGTGGCAAAAACAGAAATATTTAAGCGTTGTTAACACAATTTAGCATGATATTAGCATGTTTTATTATGAAATTACATGATGTTAACATAACTTAATGTTATTTTAGCATGACTTAGCATGATGTTAACATGTTTATCGTGATAGATATATTGAAATATGGCTTACTCATGATGTTATGCAGTTCTTAGGGTGCTTTAAGTGGTTTCTAGGGTGTGGCTAGGAAGTTGCCAGGGCAATACCTAAAGCCCACTGACAGCCCAAGTTAAATAAGACCACTTACGTGTCTCTACAATGTTCTAATGCTGAGACGTGGCTTATTATTTTCATTACATGGTTGCTAGGGTACCGTTAATGGTTGCTAGAGTGTAGCTAGACACAGGATAAAACTAATAGACGGATATGTGTCAAAAATTGCTCTGTAAATGGTTGCTAGGGCATGGCTGGACATAGTTTTTATGATAATTAAAGACAAGTTGCCAGTCTGAGTCAAAAAAGGCACCTACTTGTCTGTATGATGTTCTGATGCCTCTCACCTTTTTCAATAGGCATCAAGGGGCATTTGGTAGGGTACTGTAACTGGTTACTAAGGCATAGAAATGAAGTTGTAATGTTACCATTTGTTGCTGTTTGCTAAGCAGAGTGATATGAGCTCACCCCAAAGTCTTTGGCATTCTGATGCAGAGCTATGGAATTTTTTGCCCACTTCTTCATAAGCCCTAAAAACATTGGACACCTGATCGCTTATAAAAGTCATAGCACTCCTCTCCTCAATAAGCCGGTCGATTTTACCCCTTATCCATGGGTCTACAGCAAACACGGTAGTACGAGTTACGAACTGAGGTTTTGTGCCAATGCCAAACGTCGGTTTCAATGGTGCCAGCAGCGAAAATCTTGGGCTGTGGACAATGTGAAACGTATTGTTCTCTGATGAGTCCACCTTCACTGTCTTTCCCACATCCGGGAGAGTTACGATGTGGAGAAGCCCCAAAGAAGCGTACCACCCAGACTGTTGCATGACCAGAGTGAAGCATGGGGGTGGATCAGTCATGGTTTGGGCTGCAATATCATGGCATTCCCTAGGCCCAATACTTGTGCTAGATGGGCGCACCACTGCCAAGGACTACCGCACCATTCTGGAGAACCATGTGCACCCAGTGGTTCAAACATTGTATCCTGAAGGCGGTGCCGTGTAAATGAATTATTGTGGTCTAAAACCAGGCGTTTCAGTTTCATTGTCCCACCCCTGTATATATAATGTAAGGAACAAAGTTTACAATGTAGTTAGTTTTTGAAATATATTATTAAAATTCAAGTTTGGCAAATAAATAAATAACATTAAATAGGATAATAGCTGTCTGTGTGCATTCCAAATATGGCCGCTAAAAAAACTTGACCTGCCTTGAAAGGAACTCTGACAGAATGCAGGAGTAGGACATTTTTAAATATTCTATTTTAAAAAATTTAAAAATCTGAATACGAGGACATGGTTTGGTTTCGTTAAATAGTACGAAAATATTTTAAATTAATAATTTAAGTTATAAATAACAACATGTGTATGCTATTACGTTGCATTTTATCTAAACAAACAAAACAGAAGCATATCACAAATATAAATGTATAAATGTCATAAATACATTATATAAATATATAGTATTTGCACATAAAATGCTGTAGGTAGAGGGGGAAGGCTTTGTGTAATGATGGGTCTGAAACATTCGGATCCGTATGCAGTAGTTTAATGCAATAAACAAGTGACAGATTCAGATATCAATAGGCAGGCAAGGGTCGAGACAGGCAGCATACAATCACAAAATGGAAACAGGCAACGGTCGAGGCAGGCGGCAGACAATCAAAAACCAGTAAACAGACAAATCCAAAGGGCAGGCAGCGAGAATCAAAAAAACAGAAAACAGACAGGGTCGATACACATTAGGCAGAATATAACAATGGAAAAACGCTCAGAAATGTTACAGTTGGCAAACAAGACTTCGCGACGAATAGTGATTTCAGTTCAGTTTATATTTGTTTGGTGAGATGATGATCAGGTGCGCTTCCGGGTGTAATCAGCTAGTGAGGGTTTATGGAAAATATAGTTTGTGTGGTGATGATCAATACTCTGGTGATGGCTCTCTGCTGCCGCGATAGAGAGGGGGCTGGAGCCTCCACCGTAACACTTTGAAACCAAATAGCTTTGAAATGAAATCATAAATATAATGCTGCTGTACAAGACTCGCAACCAGCTGTACAGTCAACATTGACACATTTGGGTTGCACATTTCCCTGTGATGTACTACTGTTAATAGATAGACATGGATTTTAGTGAGTGCGAAGTATTGCTCTATATACACCATCAACTATAACTTCATGTTTATGCCACTGTGATGCTGGGGTGTTTGGTGGATGCGTGCCAGAGGTCAACTGAGTCATTATTAGTATGGGTGACAGGGTGTTCTGGAAGAACGCTAGGTTGCTTTGATATTAGTCCCAGGACATTATTCTAATGCTTCCTTAAATGTAAGTGCACGGTTTACAAAAGTTCCTTAAAAAAATAACACACCTTTCCTCAACAAGTTGCATGATTTGTGATATCTTACAAAACCCAGCTACAAACAAGTTATTTGTATGTATGTACTATGTATACTTAGGGATAGGGTTTGTTCAAATCTCCAGTTTTAATATGAACATTATATAAAGGATGCTTTGTCAAACACAGGTAGTATAATTACAATGTAACAATGACTGAAAATACCCGTTACCGGTATTGTTTATTCTTGTTTGACTTAAATTTATCCCAAAGTGATCACAGATATTGCACGAAAAGGAGAGGAGGGGGAGATAGTGTTGGGGGATGAGTGGGCACATGCCAGTTGGTGAGAAGATGGTGTTAACAGGGATTCCCATAAAAATGAGAAGCAAGCAAGCAGGCAGGCAAGCAAGCAAGCAGGCAGAGAAGAAGAATGCAGGGAAAATATGAGTTGCCCTTATTTAATTTACAACATTCTTGATTTCAGTCCAATTAAAGAAACACAACTCAAGCTTTGAATAAAAGCTTTCATTGTAAGTAAGTTTTACAAGCTGGAGACTCGTGCGTTTCTGGAGTATCAAATATTCTCCTGTGTGTCAGAGAAAGAAAGTGACTCTGGTCTGGAATTTGTTATCAAGGTACGAGTTAATTCTTTCAGAGAACCTCGTTGACTTAAAGTGAAACTAATTATAAATGTGAAAATGCTACATGGATTTAATTTTGTGTGTTTTAGTCATTATCTGTGATGTTTTCTGTTTGCATTTAATGTCACATTAAACTTTCCTTACTGCAAAATTTTATTTAGTGTTCTCTAAAGTGTTAGTTAATCATTTAAGTTTAAAATTTTGTAATCATTTAATCTCCCAAACCTTTATGACTTTTGTTAATCAGTGGAACACAAAAAGAGAAGTTTAGCAGAATGTCACTGCTGCTTTTCTCCATGATATTATACAGTTGGGGCAGTCAATCAATAAAAAGCACCATAAAACTTGTGTGCTATAGAAGTGTCTTACAATAGGTTTGTTTGATAAACAGACATTTGTGTTATGAACAGATAAACATTAACCTTATCTCCATAAAATACACCCAGTAAACTATGTGGTGTAAAACATTGTTTTGGTTCTTTTTAATAATGTTACATTAACATCGTAACATTTACAATTCATTCATTCTTTCAGTGCAGACAGCACGGTTCTCTCAGGAGCCTGCAGACCACTCAGTGGTTTTGGGCCAGAGGGCTGTCCTGGCCTGCGTGGTCTTCAACTATTCTGGCATTGTGCAGTGGACCAAGGATGGACTGGCCTTAGGCATCGGAGAAGACCTTCGGGGTCAGTGAAAAAGTTTTTTCACCCTGTTTTCCTTGTTTTTTTTGCTCCACTAGCTCACTCACTTTTTTCACCCCTTGGGGACTGTCATGAGAACAGTAAGGGAATGATGTGGTATTTTTAACCTCTGCCATTATAAATAGATAGATTTGGACCTGTTAAACTAAATTTGGTGCATTTGCCAGATTTAGTTATAAGAATGTGAAAAGGCATGAGAAACATTACTCCTTTTCTTTATCTCTGTTAGTTACTGTTTTAGCTATCCCTTTACACTAACCCTACCCCTAAATCTAATTTAGATTTGAATAGCTTGTTTTCTCATGGGGACCAAAAAAAAAGTCCCCATGAGGTCAAAATTTACTGGTATTACTATACTTGATTTGGTCCACTTGGGCATTTGGTCCACTTAATGTAGTGAATATCAGGACCACACACACACAAACGTGCACATGCAGAAATACATCCACACATATTACATACATCCTACACATACAACATAGTACAGACTGATAACTCAATCCCACAGTACTGCAAGGAGAGCCAGAGAGAGAGAGAGAGAGAGGGAGGTGTTTGGGTTAGAAAAGTGTTATTTTACAGCAGAAATTTTCACATTTTTCTTGCTGGAGAAGTTGGAAATGTCCATGTTGTAGCTAGTATATATCATAATGCCTCACAAAACGAACTCTGCTGCCACACAGTGATAAAAAGCATTACTACATTATATTGCTTACACTGCATGCTTGCTAGTGTTTCTTCAAATAATTTTTTAGCATTGGACATACTTTGGGATAGGAATTTAAACAAAATAAAACCTATTCAGGTATTTAAAAAAGTATTCAGTGTGGAGAGTCATGATACATGATAGATACATGCTTTGTAAATATGTATGTTTAAAGTTAAAAATCTGTTAATTTTCCAGCCTGGCCGAGGTATCGTGTCTTAAGGCTGGTGGATGTTGGCCAGTATAATTTGGAGATCTCTGCTACAGAACTTTCAGATGACTCTCTTTATGAATGCCAAGCAACGGAGGCAGCGCTACGCTCCCGACGGGCCAAACTTACTGTTCTTAGTGAGTGTTGCATGAATGTGTTTTCTTAGGTGTGGAGTTTAGAAAAGAACCTGCATGGTTAAAGGGACAGTCTAACCAAAGATGAAAATTGTCATCTTTTACTCACTTTCTTGTCCAAACCCCTATGACTTTCTTCTGAGTAAAGCAAAATAAGAAATTTAGTGGTAGCACTTTTCCATGCAATTATAATATATGGGGACTGGAGCTTTCAAGCCTTTTAAAAGGACACAAAAGTTCTATTGAAGTGTCATAGGACTAACCTATATAACCTACATGATGCCTATATATATATATATTGTGACGAGGCGCACCGGGGCAGTCAGCGTCGCCCTGGCAACGGACGCGCCGCGCCTGCCCAAGCTCATCACGGGCAGACCGGGCACAGCTGCGACGCGTCACCCCGCAGCGTTAAGACGCCGCCGCCTTCCGCCCAGAGGGGAGGTGAGTTGGAGAGTCAAATGCAGAGCAAGCTGAAACTGGGAGCAAAGCCTGAACGTGCCGCCAGCCGGAGTATTGTTGCGTGTCCCCCGCGCACGAAGAGAGCAGCGAGTGGCCGAAGGCCGTCCAAAGGAGCCCGCGCCACCGCACACTCCCACCGCCAGGAGGGACGCAACCCCGAGCACGAGCCGCACCAGCACCAGCACCTGCACCAGCAGCCAACCCGGCTGCTTCCCCCACGCATCTCACACCCTGGTTTTGTAAATAAATCCACCCTCCGGGGTATTTTTGCACCGCCT
>JAZGTJ010014020.1:0-14285 GCA_036877575.1 Botia almorhae
ACAGTGACATCAGAGTGACATGTTGAGCATCAGAACAGTGACATCAGAGTGACATGTTGAGCATCAGAACAGTGACATCAGAGTGACATGTTGAGCATCAGAACAGTGACATCAGAGTGACATGTTGATCATCAGAACAGTGACATCAGAGTGACATGTTGAGCATCAGTACAGTGACATCAGAAGGTTCGACATGTAAAATGCAGAGTCAGATTGTATCGCAATAGGAGTTTTCTGTAGTTCATTATTCATCAAATGTCATTCTATACACAAACCTCACGATGAGGAGATCTGAATGACCTGTCCTGTACTTCAACAAATGATTTGTGTTCACGTTTAACCAGAGAAAGTTATGATTTGCAACCTGTAGGAAAATTATAATTTGTTTTTAACAAGAGACAGTTTTAAAAGGTCTCCGCAGTTTTCCATGAATATTTTTTTGGAAATTAAGGACACTACTTTTTACTAATTATCAGAGCACATCAGGTCGTTTGGAGAGCTAATAATAATGAATGAAACCTTTACATGTGATTTATATGGAGAATGCCATGTGTAGAAGTTTTCCGAGCCAGCCAGCTGACATCTCTGTCCTGCAGCTGCTCATAAAGGATGACTTTATGAGACTAACTCGTACACTGTGTATATCACTCAGTGATTACAAATGATTTGTTGATAGGAAAAACCGCTATTGAGAAACACATTCATCCTCTTTCTGTTATCAGCGTGGAGGTCAAAACACAATTGACAGACTGTCTATGACCGTCAGCTTTTAATAGGTTACTTAGTAAGCTATTAAACATAATATGCACAGGCTATATATGTATGTGTGTAGAGCTGATTTACATTCGTGACCACTCTGCATGAAGATCCATCACTCCCAAGACTTACTGAGGCTGAAAATGAAGTATCTGATCATCTTACTGCTTCTGACCACATGCCTGTTCCACAGCTCACAACCTGTGCAGGTTACGGTGAGTCTAAACCTGTCTGTTCCCACTGTGGTGAGACGTGGTGAAATCTGGAGTTTGTTTTGTACACACACGTCCCTTTTAGAAGTAAAAACAGCACATAGAAGTAAAAGTAGAAAAACTGTGACATCTTCATGCAATTTCAGTATTACATTTTCAGTAAGAAATTTCAGTAAGTCTCAAAGGTTGGAATATTTTTCTGTAGATATCACCGGTCAGGTAATTGATTACAATGCCTGGATTGCCTGGACTTAACGAAGATTGATTGATGTTTCTCTTTTCCACCATTTATGTCTGGCTTGGAAACGGATTCAGTGTGTAAGCGAATAGACACTGATTCAGTGTTTAATTCAGATTCTGAGATTCTTAATTCAGACTCTTTTAGCTTCAACTAATGTATAAAGGGCCAATAGTCGTCCCTTAGTCTCTTTTCATTGCGTCTGTTTTAATGATGCAATGAAAAATGATACACTGGCTATCTGTGGGGTTACAATCTTAGAAGGACAGTTTAATTGTGTAATAAATACAGTCTCTCAGTTTATGACATTAGTTTATGACATCAGTTTATGACAAGCCTAGGTGGAAATATTCCCTTCGGCGTGGGAAAATAATTCAGATCTTGGCTTTTTACTGGGTTGCAGGACAGTGGCTACACTTTTACGCTGGAGGCAGTGAAGATCCTGAAAACGCTTATGGAGGCTGACAGGAGCACAGACTCTCCTCAGAGCTACAGCCAGTCAGCGTCCCTGTGTGCCGACCCAAAACTGCCAGAAGAGTTCACAGCGCTGTGTGAGAAAGATGATGCCACCACGATCTTCAGAAATCTGGGTTGGTGTGCTGAAGTTAAAATCACTGACAGACTTGTATATTTTGTATCTCATGCTGTTATGTGACAGAACATCTGAGAAGCAAAACTGCAGGATATAAGAAATATTTAGTTAAACGGGACTAGTTTAACAACAGAGTTATGGTTAATTCCTGTCACCAGACATCTGTGATTTTATGCATTGATTTTAGCAAAATAAAGAAAATCTCTGTGTTTATTGCAGAGGTGGAAATGTCTGTTTACAGCACAGCTGCTGGATAGTTTTGGATTAAGGTTATTTATTTCTCAAGTAATTAAGAACGTTCCTTGTTAGCTAAAGATTGTCAGGAAAGGAAGAAAAGACATCTGAGTCCATGTTAAACAAAAAAGAACTTTATTAAGGTTTGAGAGCTTTTAAAACACAAAACTCAGAGCAATAACACTCCCCTGTCTAGAGACACAACTCAGAGCTCATGTCACATAAATGCCACTCTGTAAACATGCGTGCTGTCTGTCACGGCTCATGTACTGCCATTATAAACACTAGATTGTTGTATTTGCTCTGAGCACTCCAGAGGTTTTCAGAATGGATAAGCAATATTACTGTGACCAAACATAATTCACATAATTTCTTGATTCTGTCAACAGTTCAAATCATCACTTCGTCAGATCCCTGCGAGATCTGCGCCAACGCTGCCTGTACTGGCTGTCTGTGATCACACCGTCAGTACATATTCTGACCAATCGTCATTCAGACATGTATGATCATGTTACTGAACGTCTAAAATACTGTCAAAATAAAACAGAGTAAATTACATTGTCCGTTAAAACACCTTTCTTTTTCGATCTGAAAGAAAATATGTTATTGTGCATGTGTTTCATAAGCTGTTGTGGTCCCATTTTTACCTACGGAAGTGCTTTTAAACTTTGAATTTTGATTTGAATAATTGTATTGCATTCTTCAGACAAATATATATATTTCTGTGTTTTTTATGTTACTTTTATGCTATATTTCTAAAAATTATGTTTTAAAATGACATAATCAGCTTTAAGTTTTTGCTTTATCTTTATACAATGTACAACTGACTATAAAACTATAAATGATTTGAAAAACATGAAAATAATAATTTGAGTATTTGATTATAGCAATGATATTATTCTTGTAATTTGATGTAATTCTCAATAAAATATCTTTCTCTTACACTAGTGGTCAGCTCTGTCTTTAATAATGTTTTAATAAATGTTTGATATTCCGCCAGTATAAAACAGTAAAAACAGGCGGTCCATAATGTTACGTCACGCCTTCATGATTTTAGTAGCGTTTGTTTCCAGCCAGCTCTGATTTTCTGATGACAATATTTTCCATTAATTACTGATTAATTTATTTTATTGATGAATCGATCAAAAGAAAACGATAACAACTAGATTTTCTCTGTGTGCGCCCTTCAATCATGACCGGCAGATGTCGCTACATCCACATTTATTAAAACCAATAGAAGCGTATTTCAAATCTAAACTTCCAGAAAATTATATCCGACGCTGTTATACATACTCAATAAACTCTTCATTTATTAAAGCATGTTAAATATTATTTAAGGAATAATGTTTGAAGTAGGCGTCGCCTTACACACACGGCATGTGACGACTGCCCTGGTGACGTCACGCCCCCTGGCCTAAGGTGAAACCCGAGCCTTGCCGAACGCGTCCGACGTTTGCCGAGCCGCCTGTCCAGCCGGACCGCTGGAAGCAGCCGCGATAACGCCATGTTGAGCGCAGTGTCGCATCTCACGGTGAAATTCAGACCATGCGACTCTTCGAAGTGATGCTGGTGAGTAAAACGGCGGAAACAAACCCGGAGACGCTCATCTAAACGGGAGGAGAAGAGGAAATCAACCGGGGGAGATCCAGGGTGGCTGGAGGGGAACGCAAAGCCCCCGCCGTACCCATGCACGGAACACCTACAACCCCAAAAATGACATTTGTTTTGTACTAACAGTCAGATTGGAGTGAAATCAATGACATAAGGATATATTCACACGTTCCGGCCTCCGCAGAGAGAAGAAACGACCAGATATCGTCGTGACGTGTGATCGTTTGGAGCTGCGCATTGTTTGTTGTCGTTATATTTCTGCGATGAGTTTGCCACCCAAAGTGGTGCCGAAACCGGCCGCTGTCGCCGTTAGCGGACCCGTAACCGGACCGGCACCGCCAACGCAACTCCGGGCAGCGCTGACCTCCATGTCGTTGCCACCGGGAGCCCAGAACGCTCCGCCGCCGCCAGCCGTGCCGCCTACCCAGTATCCTTTACTAATAACAAAGCCCCACGCAGGCGATCAATAGGGAACGTCTGTCTGACTCGCTGTCAGTGTTTATTTGTTTACATCTTAATTCAGGCGTCACTAGAGGTGATGGTGAAATGACTGCGCAGGAGGTCAGTTGTCAGTACGTGTTTATATTATAACGTGATTACCGTGGATCGGACCGATCCCATCACAGGGATATAGCAGGAGGCGGATCAGCTGGATGAGTGTTTGGTATCTGCTGATGGTGTTACGCACTGGTGTCCTCGCTTGCTTTGTTCGTTGAACTTGACAATTTCAGTCTTGTGTTCAGGGTCCATCATAGTTTGACGGAGAATCTGAGTGAGCTTCATACTGCCTACTTGGCTTTTGGTGTTGTGTTGCTTGATTAATGACTTTAGTTTATAGGTACACACACACACACATATATATACGTTTACCCCCATGATCGTAATATTTAGGGCTTCTTGTCATGATGCACTTGTAATATGTAGGGCTGGCTGCTTTGATTTCAGCATTATCTCAGAGAGGAACTGTGCTTTAATATGTTAGCAATACAAACCTGATGGTTTTAATACTAGTAACACAGTGGCCCCAAAAAGACACTTTTAAAAGTCGTTGCAATATGTAATGCATCAACCAGATTTACAATGATAAAACTATAGTTTCAAAACGATTACGGTATTTCGACACATTCTGCTTGGCAAACGTCCATGTTAATGTGCACCTGTGGTTAGTTCATGACTTAATACATTACTCAGAATAATCTTGGAACCAGTTAAAGTCAATGCAACCGTGGAAAATACGTTTAGTTCTGAGGAAAGATCAGAAATCATTTATTTGCATATGCTAAACTCAATGCAACATAACACACGCGTTTAATGTGCGAAAATACGAACCACCCACATTGTCATCTGATCAGCTGTCACCGTCTGAATGTCAAGCCGTTTTTAACATGATAACAAAACAGCAGCTTTGAGACTGCGTCACTAGCCTAGTTTTGAAAGGAAGTCACATGATGCATGAAAGCTTTTCTCACTCGTTCAGACTAAATGTATGTAAGGAATTCCTGCCAAGTTTGATGAGATTGTTGAGTAATCAGTCCAGTAAAAGCTGTTTAGATGCAGACAAGCTAAATGATTGAGCAACAGACATGCTGCTAATCTGGGTCGCTCTGCTAAACTGTTGAGAATTTTGTTGTGCAGGTTCGAGCTGCTTGTGGGGTTGGTTTAGAGTGTCGCCCCTTTTGCACCAAAAATGACTTTTGGAGTCTTGTTTTCCTTTGATCTGACAAACAGATAGTCCCAGCCCAATGTTTTGATTTGCTTCAGTGTTTACTCTTTACAGAAATCATGCTACAAATGGCTGTATAATGGCTGCATATGTATTTGGGATAAGAGTGTTTTAGCTGGGGAAGTATACTTGAGGTAAAGTGTTAGTGTAATTTAATCAAGCTCATATTTTTACATGAGCTCTCTGCTGAAGTTGCTTTGAAGTCAAATGTTCTGTTTGTTCTCTTTGGTGAAGGGATTGTCTAACTCATAGAACAGTTGCTCTCTGATTTCCTGTGTATGGAAAGCAACAGGGAAACCGTAAATACAGAGTCAAACCTGTCGTGGCTCATTTTTGTGCTTACATCTGGAAACTGGTCAGAATGTCACTGTCAATTGTGCCCGGCTGTCTTCTGCAGTCATTGTTTTCGCACATTGTTTGTCATTTATTTATTTAACATACTTTTGTTCTAAGCGATTCCTCAGCTAACAATGTTAAGGTCATAGGAACGTTTCTCTAATGTTTCCATTAAGTAACAAAAACATTTAAAATGTTATTTTGAGAGTTCTAGGAACGTTGAAAACGTCCATGTTTAGACATTCTATTAACGCTATAACTTGGTTATATGAACATTATTCAAACGTGTCATTTTGTAAAGTTTATTTAATGTTCCACTAACTACTTAATAACGCTTCGATATATATATCATGTTAACGTTATGCGAACATTTCTGCAAGATTTTTTGATAATGTTGAGAGAACCTTTAGAGAATGTTAGCCAAAGTTTTGAGAACGTTCCCTGTTAGCTGGGTTGCTTTAAGATTAACGTTTCAACAAAACTATTTATGTTTTTGTTATATTTATTAAGTAGATTATTTCATAATTGCTGAGAGAAGTACAAAAGTTAGTGCAGAGACATGTGAAGCATGTACAGATACAGAACAGCAGAAGTGTGTTGTTGATTTTTATTGAGAGCACATTATGTTAAAAAATCACACAAATGTGACATCTGTAGAAAGTTTAAAGCTCTTTCTTAATGTTTTTCTGTGGATTAGTGTCTTATTGGGCACCTTTTCGTGTGATGTTCATGCCCATGTAATTGAAACAGTTAATTGTAAAGAAATGCAGTGGATTCAAAGCTCTGAAAATCTGGCACTCAAAATCTGACTTAAGCTTGGAAATGTCTTTGCAAGTTCCCTTGCCTCCATTGAAGCACACAATACACTGTTTGGAACATTCTCAGTTCACACTGGGATAACATGGATCATCAGGTTTTGCACAAACCGAGTTCATGCCAGCTCAGCTGTGTGCTGTCATTAAAGCAAAAGGAGGAAATACCAAATACAGAGAAAAAATCACGGTTTTTAACTTTTAAGTTCAAATGAAAGCTGTAGTCTGTAACTTTTCTTGAGTAAAAAATGAACAAGCAACAGTTATTGAGCAAGTACATAACAGATCAGTGTTCAAAATAGCCTCCATACCCTACCATGATTCCCAAAGATTATAATGATTTAAAATTTGAGCTGTCGGGTCCTGATAACTCAGGAAATGTCTTCTTGACTTCGTTTGACTTTAATGCACGTAATGAAAAATACGTAAAGTAACTTTAACATATGTAATTAAAGGAATGTGAAGTAACCTGCAATTTACATTTTAAACAGAGGTGGCAGTAGAGAGGTGAAAATTACGTGTCGCAAATATAAGTTCCGTTATTACTGTGTGCTGATGAAAATGTCAGATGTCTTTATCGCTGGTGGTCTCAGATTGTTAAACACCACTGTCCCACATCTGATGTCTTGGATGGGCTCTGTTGTTTGTAGAAATGTCAGATTCAGCTTCAGCAGTACGTCTTGCTTTTTAACCTCTTATGTTTTATTGATTATGTTGGCGTGTCATGCCATGTCCATCAGCCAGCGATCTTGGCTTTAAGGCATCTGTCTCTGTGGTCTGCCCAATCTGTCATGGATCTTTGTGTTGTGTTGCAAAGGTTTAATAATTCCAATCTGACTACACAACAATTCGTTATTGCTAAACAATTGGAAATCGTATTATTTATTCAGTTGTGCGGCAATCAACTGCAACCGCAGGCCTCAGTGAAACCACGTGGCTGGAGAACTGATCTATTGTGCTCACACATGGTTACACTTGCTCTGGATAACGGAGATGACATCATGATTACATCATTCGATGCATATCAGTGTCTTACAATTGTAGGTCGTTCATGATGGCATAAATAACTATTAAGCTTCGCTCCTTTACTCATGAGACGCCATATTGCAAATTCACAGCGGGAAAAAACCTTCCTCGCGGATGAGATTTCCTCTCAGGGGACGTGTCTTTGATAACGATGCTATACTGAGAGCTTGTGTGTATCCAGGGGAGGGAGGGTGTGGGACGGAGCGGTTGCCAGAGCGACTGGTAACATGCGGCTGCCGCTGCACATCTCAGACAATAGCATCACTGCTTAGCATTCAGAGTGCGACGCGTTCCATCGGCTGCCAACAATCGCCTAGGTCAAAGAAAGTCTCATACACACACACCGCCTGCCGCAACCTCTCGCCGCAGTTCCTGCACATCTTGTCACCTTTATTCCCTCCCTTTCATCTGTCTTATTCTCTCTCTCCATACAGCCTTAAACTTATCCAGTCAAATTTAAACGAGCCGATAAATTTTACATTAAAATAAGTCTTCCGTGGAAGGCGCAGGACCACAAAATGTTCGTCCAATCATTGCGTTTCTCAATAACCGAATTTTGTTCATTTCTAACCGCAAACGTTACGGATTGCGGCTTTAAGAGAAAATGTCCAGTTTGAGTTTTATAATGTTTTTTTACTATGCTGTGAGTCTCTTAACACCCAAGTGTCTGTTTTTGGTGGAGTTGTACAGCTGCAGTATCTACAGTGTTGACAGACTGCATGAATTTTATATATTTGCTCAGCTACTGTATTTCTCAAAGCATGTATGTATGAGGCCTGAGGCTTCAGGTCCTTCATTCACAGACCATAAAATGAGATGTTATCTTTTGAAATATTATATGTATATAATAAGACTGTACAGTCTAGTCTAACGTTTGTGGAGGTTCTCGCGGGGGGATAAAACTCATTTTTGAGTGAATATTGTGTCTCTAAGTTTTAGTGTGTCTGCCTGTCATGTTTACAATCTACTCTAACTCGTCTTCTACTCACCGCCCCCCCCATATGATGTATAATTGGATTTACAGTAAGCTAGTGTGGCTGTTTATGGCAACGCAGTGTTGCCGTATCGTCGTTTTCATTCGCTGTTATCATAATTCAGTGAGTCGTGGAAAAATACTACATAATTCACTCGATGCAGTCAATATGTTAAGCTCTGGTCTGCCTCCTCAGTTATACAACAAACAGTTTTTATGGAATAGACTAATCTAAGGTCAGATATTTAGTATGTTGAATCTTAACGGCTGTTTCGCACGTGCTCAGACACCCAGCTGTCTGTAAAACACCGGACTGTCTTTGTGGAAACTTTGTTAATTCCCCTCAGATGTCGTACATGCATTGTAAACTGCACACCTGTGGGGCAAACTCTGGCGTGTTGTACTCTGCCCAGCCCATGCAAAGGGATTTGGTTATGTAATCGAGTGCCAAACTACACAGGAATCAAATCAGCCTGTAATTTCAGTAAGTTGCGTCCTGCCAGAGCCTCACGAGTGTCAGCTGTCTGTTTTAACCGGATCACATTGCTGTGTGGACCGGGCCCCAGGCTGTGTTCCTCAGGTGTGCCTCCTGACACCGGCGTTAGGACTGTGAAAATTTCCCTAGCAACCTCCCTGGGTCTTAATCTACAGCGCCACAGGTAAAGGTGCAGGTGTTCCTGTAGCTCAGTTGGTAGAGCATTGCGTTAGCCAAGCAAAGGTGTGGGTTCGGTTCCCAGGGAGCACACATACAAATGTTTAGCAACTGCAGGTTGCTTTGGATAAAAGTGTCTGCCAAATGCATAAATGTAAATAAAATGTAAATGTGCAAAATAATGGCAAGACGCAATATAATGCATTATATTGAGCTTTGAACTGCTTTGTTTGGAGAACCAGCTTGTGGCTCATGAGACCGAGAGCAGGTTTGAATAATTTCCAACTCTGGCTTCTTGCATGCGCGTGAGACTGCAAACACACACACACACCCACACACACTTGTTTTGTACCTCGCAACAACCTCACAACAACACATTACCTTCCATTCCTCTCACCCAACTATTTCCTTAAGCATTCTCCTTTTTGCATTTACCATTCTCCAATTGTTTTCATTGAGTTTAGGTTTAGGTTGGCAGAGGGCCAGAGAGGGAGAATTGGGGGGGTCAGGATTTTACCCAAAAGACTAAAAGTGCCTATGAGTGCATGAGGCACATGAACGAGGGAAGCCAGATCTCTGCTTTCCCTGAAGTCATGTGATCAGCTCGTCCCCGGTTACAGAAACGGATATTCTAACTGCTGGAGCCGCTTCTTGCTGTTTTCTGTTACTTTCATTGGTCCATCTGGTTTCAGTTATGTGTGTTTAACCTGTGTGTCAGCTCAGGTCACAGTAAACCTCAGGCAGATATGACATCGCAGCATTTGTTCTGAAGCACCTGACCTCCTGTAGAGAGAAGATTGTCTGTTTGACTTTATACACAGTTAGTAAAATCGTGATGATGTAATCTTTATTTCAGTTCCTGTAACTCCCACATAACTCCGCAGTTCTTGGAAGTTTGAAAGAAATAGTCACAATACAATGTTGTTTGTGTCTTTTTTTCTTGAGGATGTGTGAGTAAAAATACCATTTTCATTTAGTTCATTTTCTTTTAATGGTTTGCTGCTTTTAAACTATTTGTTGTCATTACAAATCTCACAGAATTAGTCAATGGCTGTGAATATAAAAGAAGAACGTGTTGTTTTGTTCTAATATTAGTATTTGGGTCTAGTCCATGAAGAATGTTTCAGTTCTTTCTTTTGGTAGAAGTGCTAGAAATCGCCTTGTAATCCGTGACCGTGCACAGATCCTTTTCACACACATCTGGAACTCCATGTCAGGATTTCTGTTTGTCCTCTTGGCTGCTGGAGGTACGTGGTGTACAGAGGGGGGAAATGGGACATTTTGGAGAAAGGAGGGAGAGACAGTGTTCGTGTGTATTTTTTTAAGCCTTTAGTGCAAATACGAGTCACTGGATGTAGTTTACAGTCACTTTAATTGAAGCTTGAATGAATCTGCATCATTATCATGAACTGAATGTTTCACATTTCTTTTGTGGCTAATGTTTGGTGGTCTTCTCTGCTTCAAAGGTTGTCCCTAAAAACTTTCAAATCAAGCTTTCAACCTTGTGTTACCCATTATAACGGGTTTCTTTAACACACCCCTCTCCAGAATCCCGCGAGCTGCGCTGTTTTCCTCAGGGGTGACAGCTGTGTACAGCGTGAGTGACCACACACACACACACACACTGACTCATCCACACACACACACACACACTGCTGTAATGTTTCTGTCCAGACTGAAAGTGAATATGCAACATCAATGCCAGTACGAACATACTTTGTTTTGACACAATTATGCAAGGTTCAGGGTTCAAGGTTCCGAACAGGGCGGTTTTGCGGTGGGCGGGGCCTAACCATATGACACGGCAGAAACCAAACAATCAGTAGGGATGCTGATTATATAAGTGACTATATCGTATTATACAATATTACCCCACAAAGTTAGCAGAAAAGTTTAAAGTTAAATCTGCAATCCGCTTTTGGCTGTCTATTGCAATCTCTGTGTGTGTTCATACCACAGGTATCCAGACACCCCGGCCCTCCGTACCCAGGTCATGACCTTAGCAAAACCCACCCAAACCTGGCGGTCACCCCAACCAACCACATCACACCCCCAGCCCACTCTCAGGTATCGGTCCCCGGCGCTCCCTCGTACCGCTTCCTCAAGGGCTGGGAGACAGGAGGGGTGAGTGTCTCCTCGTGTCCGTCTGCTCACCTGTGCTGTTGTACTGTTGTACGTTTTATATATGTGTGTGTGTGTGTGTGTGTGTGTGTGTGTGTGTGTGTGTGTGCGCGTATACATACATACATACATATATATGTATGTATGTATACGCACACACACACACACACACACACATATAAAACGTACATTGTTCATGTATGTACATGCACACGTGTGTGTGTGTATGTTTGTGTGTATATATATTAGTGTATACTGTACATATATACTGTACATATGTATGTATGTATACTCTATATGTATGTAATATACACGCTTTGGCACACATAATACACGCCCTGTTGATTGATTGAGGGTAATGTATTGACGTGATGTTTTGCACAGGCGTCAGTCATTCATGCTTTCTGTTCATTCGTGCCTGTTATGGTTGCCGTTCTGAATGTGAACAATTGAACTTTTCCATCACGCTTCAAAGGAAGTTGTGCCTTTGATGTTGTCACTAGGTTCCTCATCTAATCTTTATTTCTAATCCAATTTCTCTGTCTTTCATCCTCTGTCTTTCCTAGCCTCCATATAATCCAGCTCAGAATGCAGGCTCCGCCCCCCTAATGTACTCACCACAGACGCAGCCAATGAGTGTACAGCCTCAGCATCGGCCGGTAAGCACTGCAGCACGACTATGTCCAAAATTTTGTCCACTGTGATCTCAAGGTGTCTGTATTGGTGGACTCTCACTTCTTTACCCTTTTTCTCCTTTCTTGCTTCCGATGACATCACCACACCATGACTCCATTTGCCCCCCTCCATCAGTTTGTGACAGGTCCTCGGCCAGCCCACCATCAGGTAAATCCCACAGTGCCTCTGTATGTCTTTCTGTCCAGTCAGATAATAAATACATTTCATTTCTTTGCATATCTTTTACATTATATTTACACGTATGCATTTGGCAGATGCGTTTGTCCAAAACAACTTACAGTGTATTCAAGCTATACGTTTAATCAGTATGTGTGATTCCTGGAAATCTGTATGATGGTATCTGTTCTTTTTTTATCTGATGAAGCTGTGTGCTCATATACACTGACACTGAAGGCTAACGCTCGTCTGTTCTGATCTTTCAAGCTGAAGCGTTGTTACATTTGTTTCAGCTGTGGTTTTGGGCAGTCATTAACCGAACATGTTCAGAAGTCATTAGATCTTTAGAACGAACGTTGCATTGACGCATGTTTGCTGGAACGGTCGCCCGAAACCGGTTTGGCTTCAGAAGTCGGATTTTACATCTGCCGTCAAATGGTGACGCAACATGCCGCCAGAATTGTTTATAGTACAAAATTGAATTCCGATGGTTTCGTGTTCTTGGCAGCCAATAACTGTCCACACAAAACTTACTGTGGTAAGATATTTGTAAGTAATGTCGTTTGTTTAAATTTAATAGTAGTCGCAGAGTTTTATTTACCTGGCGTCGTTTTCGTGGATGATGCCCTGCCGTGCCAACACTGCATGTTGGCGTCGCATTAATTTTAAATAACTTTGTAACTTGGAAACAGCTTTGCTAAGTTTTGCTAGTCTGATGGGATGCACAGCCTTTAATGTCAACAATAAAAAGTATTCATCTTCTCTTCCTTTTATGGTTTCAAGCAGTTACTTTAGCTTTTCCAGTGTCGTCATTACCATAAAGCTGTACATGTTTGATGGAGGAAAGATTCACAGGTGATGAGTTTGTGAACAGATCTTTGACGCGTTCAGCCCACATCAGTTCTGGACTGTGTAATGAGCAGCGCTGAAAGAAACTGTGTGCCGGTGTTTGAAAAGAGCGAAAGTTTCATTTCTCCCTCATGGCTGCAGCAAGTCCCAGCTCGTCTCAGCAAAAACTGATGCCCACAGGCCATTAGAAAACAAACACAAACAGGAGAGAGAGGTGAGAGAGCCTCGCTCTCTCTCTCTTTCTCTCTGTGGGATAGGACAGGTGATTCTTTAACTTATATTTCAAACATGGATCTGTTCTTATTGAACAGGAGTCCAGCACTAACACTGCTCACCAGTTCCGCCACAGTCAGAAGTGTTGTGGTAATGACACTGGACACTGGCTGTTGTCCTGAATGGTTTTGTAGTTCGTTTTGTCTCCCAGATTCTCGTAAATGTAACTTGGAAATAATTGTTTTGTCATTACCACAACACATTCAAAACTCCCTCCCTCGCCCCCCAACACACACACACACGCTGTGTGAGCACATAGCAGCACAGAGTGGTGTTCTCCCCAGGCTGTGCCTGAACACCTGTGGGCTGTATGAGTCACAGTGAAAGGAAATGACCCGTTACACATTCACAAGCAGTGTGTGCTGCCACTTTACTCTCCACTGTTGGTCTCCATGTCTGTTGCTCTTCTCTCTTACCTGCATCAGTTCTCTGTGCTCACCTTGAACCTACAGGTGTGAGATTGGACTGATGTTATACAACCAAATGATGAGTAACATAAACGCAGGGAAACAGCATTTTTGGCAGTTTATAAACGATTGAGGCTCACTGTTCGTATCTCAACACTGAACAAGCTCCGAACCCTAAATATTAAACCTTTGAGGCTCCGAGATGTGCTTTTGTTTCTCTGAATGAGTACACGGTTTCTTTCAGTTTTGACCTCATTACCTGCTCTGAGATCAGTTAATGGTTTCTCTCACAGTGATGCAGCTAAGAATGGGGAAATATTTACGCTGATGTGAAGGGTGAAATTCAGTTCCCTTCTAAACATTCGTTTAACCGTCAACCGTGTCTTTTCTTGGCCATTTGTTGTGTTCTTATGCCAGCAGAGTACAGACATTGATACTGTATTATACAATCTTACACAGTATACGGTACATCCTACACAGTCTCCTCACCTCAGTTCACAACTGTGCTGTCAGGTTTCATTTTTAAGCAAATGTCAGTTTGGCTTCATTTCACATATATCTATATACCCCTGTACCACTTCTATATACCACTGTACCCTATGTATCTATCTATCTATA
>JAZGTJ010014021.1:0-14474 GCA_036877575.1 Botia almorhae
AATTAAAGTTGTTTTTTCAAATTGTAAAAATGCAGTGTGTGTGTGTGTGTGTGTGTGTGTGTGTGTGTGTTGTAGTCACAGGTAGTGCTCTGTTCTGTGTGTTGTGAGTGGGCCTCTTCACAGAGTGGTGTCTGAATATAGGTCAGGTCTCAACTCAGCTATCTATAAGCACACTACACTAACACAAAACCTGGCTCCTGTTGTCTGTAGGTCTGTAGTAATCTGTCACTGTGTTAAGACGGGCTATAACAGGACACGTACTGCTTAAAAAATTCAGAGACAGTGTAAAAGATACAGCAATAAATATAAATGGTGGAAATAGCAACCTGACCACTGTAGGAAAGAAAGACCAAATGCATTTTTGGAACTCTTGAGAAGTGAATGCACATTAGCTGGACCAAAATCTAAGATACAGTTATTTGAGAATAATGGATTTGGGCTAAAGTGGCAAGATTTACCGTAATACTGTTTTTGTGAGTTGTATTGGTGTATTTGATGTTATTAAATGCAAGTTTGGCAAAATCATTGGAATATTCTGTTATTCCTAATTCAGTTAGATAAGAACTGTATTGCGTGGTGTTTTTTTGAAATCTGATAAAAATTTCTGTACTGTTAACTTTACATAAAATATTAACTTTTGGATTATTTTGACATTTTCTTACTGTTTGGGTTGAATTGTTTTTTTTTTCAGGGGAGATCGGTATCTTTGACCACCTTTTACAGAATAGCAAGAAATACTATGATGATGTGCTTTAACAAGGAGCCTGGGGCTGCTGAAGTTGAGGTATACACACATACACACATCGCGTTTCTTATATTTTATTCTCTCCCCCCTTTATTTCTCACCCCCTCCATCTTTTGCTTTACGTACTTTCAGCAAGATTTTTGGCGGATAGTGGAACAGAGGGACTGCCATGTAGCAGTGCATTTTGGGAAGGTGGACACAAACACACATGGAAGTGGCTTCCCTGTGGGCAAGACTGACGCCTTCTCCAAGTATGAGCTGCTTTGATTTTAGATCAGTTACAGGCATTCATTAATTTTCTGTAAAGGACCTTTGCAATGATATGTGGAAAGTGCTATACAAATAAATGTGCATTGTGTTGAATAATGGGAAGACTTTTGTCACTGGTGAAACTGATTAATGATACTAAAAATATTTTCTTTTCTTTTTCTGTCTCTCTCTGCAGGCATGGATGGAACCTCAACGTCCTTCCCCATAACTCTGGATCCATTCTGCGCCATCTTGGTGCTGTGCCCGGTGAGTACACTATTGTCCCCCCTTAGCAGGAAGTACATTCCTCTCCACATGTAAAGTTTCTTTGACAACGTCATCTTTTCTCTCTCTGTTTTTCTCCTGTTCTCTCACACACAGGGGTGACTATTCCCTGGTTGAACATTGGCATGGTCTTTTCTACCTCATGCTGGTCACAAGACCAAAATCGCCTTCCATACATTGATTACTTACACACTGGTGCTGATTGCATTTGGTGAGTATTTGTTCAAAAATACTGCAGCTTCACATGCTTCACATTTGTCATTAAAAACTAGATAATGGTTCAAAAAGACCACTATTGGTTATCCTGATAAGATGATTCATAATGACCACCATTGGTCCTTATGGTATGAGATGACCTAACAAGTGATACTTTGTGTTGTTTAAAGTGTTATTTAAAATAATAATGCATTATTTTTACATATTACTACATCATCATACTACACCACATATTATCTACCTATCTATCTATCATAGAAAGTCCATTATGAAATTTTTGTGTATTTTAACTGTATTGTATCAAACTTCATCTCTAGATGGCGCCATACTCTGTTTGTTTACAGCGTGTATTCTGCTTAGGCAAGCATTAGCTGGTTTGTTAGTGTTGTATGTGCATGACTCATCATAATAAAGCCAAGGTTCTGTTGCTATGGCAATGCAGCTGATTTAGAAGCTGGTAGGCAGTGCTGTTGTCTTATGTCACCCAAACAATGACACTGACAGGAAGCTCCACCCTTTCTGTTACAGGTATTCTATTCCTGCTGAGGAAAAGACAAAGCTTGATAAAGTGGTGCACACACTGCTACAGGCCAATGGCACGCCAGGACTGGAAATGCTGGAGAAGAATATTATGGTAAGATATCATAAAAATGAATTAAATTAGAAAATCAGCAAGCAGCACATCTTTACTCTACCTGAAATGTTCACTCTTTTTCCACTGTTTGTTTTCTGTATGAGCCTTGTGAAAAGGAAGCCATACTATGGATCTTTATGGCTTATTCTACTCCTTAGGGGCCCCAGTGTGACTCAACAGCCCTGTTGCTATAGGACTACACTGAGAGTACTACACTGATACAAAATAGCTGATTACATGATTTAATTAACAAATTCACAAGTTTAGGACTCTTTAAAAACAGGCACTGGAACTCCATAGAATTCTATGGAGCTTTCTGTGGGTATTAATTCTGTGCAGGCCTACATTACTGAATGTGATGAACTCATTCTAAGAGCTTAAAAGCAGATATCTTCAATCCAGGTTTCTCCAGAGGTGCTGTGTCGTGAGGGGATAAAGGTCTACCGTACGGTCCAGCGAAGCGGGCAGTTTGTGGTGGTCTTCCCCGGAGCGTTCGTGTCCAGAGTGTGCTGCGGCTACAGTGTGTCTGAGACTGTGCACTTTGCTACCCCACAGTGGATGAACCTGGGCTACGAGGCTGCTAAGGTTAGCCTGTCACAGTCAAAACATCCACTACAATGGACAGACTTTAATGTTTAGAAAAGGAGAGGATTGTTACAAGTGTCTTGAAAGATATCAGCTTTAATTAAAGTAATTAAATTCTACCTGTTACTTATTGTTTGTTTGTTTTTGTTTGCTCGTTTGTTTTGTAGGACTTGAAATGCAGGCGCATAGCTAAACCCTTCTCTATGGAAAAGCTGCTCTACCAGATCGCCACAGCCGAGGCCAAACGAGAAAACAGACTTGTGCTCGGTACAATCTCTTCTCTTCTCAAAGATCTCAGGTGAGCACTGCTGTTTGGGCTACCTTCTTCAGAAATTGGATGTTTTCCCATGAGTAGTTTGTGTCAGACTCTTTGAAAGTGTAGAGGAGACAAAAAATGAACTTAAACAGAATCATTACTGTCATTGTTCTGGAAGAGAACGTTCTACACAACATTAAAGTGATTAAAAGAGCGATGATGTCCTACAGGAACATAGAGATGAAGCAGCGACAGGAGCTGTATGAAGCAGGGCTGCTCTCCTCTGCGCGGTATGGCACTCACGACAACAACCAATCACCAGCCGACACCAGAAAGAAACCGCGCAAGTGGCTGGCTCTGGAGTCGTCGGAGAGACGCTGCCAAACCTGCCAGCACCTCTGCTATTTGTCAATGGTGAGATTCGCTTCAGACTGGACTATATTATAGTGCTTTGTATAGTAAATACTATGGTCTGTAATATACTGTAGTGCTCAATACAGCCAATACTATGCCAAAAAACAAAACCAGTGTAGTTTATTTACATTTATGCATTTGACAGGCGCTTTTATCTGAAGCGACTTACATTAAATTTTAGTACTAGTGTGTGATTGTGCCGCAGATGTACATTTGCATCTGTAATCAACATTTGCATCTGTAAAGGTTCAATCCAAACCCTTTTATTCTTTTTATTTGTTTCAGTTTATTTTAATGCTTGTTTTGTCTAAGTTAGATTTAGTTATCTTGAGACCCCTTAGGAAGCTTAATAAGGGCTCCCAGTGGGCCCCGCCCCCCTGGTTGGTAAACCCTGCTGGTAAACAGTAGTGGCCTATAATCTTACTTTACTTCAAAAAAATCTACAAAGAACATGAGGAAAAAGAAATGATTTGTCTTATATAATGATATAATGTCTTCTTAGCATGGATATAACTGAATTACTGTTGATTATTAACTTTCATTCATCATGCATATTAACTATCAAAGTGTTTATCATCTTTATTGAGGTTTTTGTTGTTTGCTTGTTAGGTGGTGCAGGAAAACGAGAATGTTGTTTTCTGTCTGGAGTGTGCGCTGAACTATGTAGCGAAACACAAAAGCTGCCGTGGACTCAAGATGATGTACCGCTATGATGAGGTGAGATGCACATTCGCAACACAATCAGAAACTCACCTGCAGAGGGAGCTTTGAGGTGCAGGGTGTACTAGGGTTCTTAAACCAACCTCCCTTCAACCAGACGGTTACTCTCTTCACAAAAATACTGTGTTGTGGCGACCCCTAGTGGCAAACTATTGCAGCTTACAACATGCAAGCTTTTATGGGCTGTTTTTATAGTACATCAAGCTGTTTTATCTTTAGAGATAGTGGAAAATATGATGCTTGTTATATGACCCTTTTTATACTGTTGAAACACATGTTTCAACACAGCGTGTTTCTTTAAAAAGAGCATCTAAAGTGTGATGGGAAAGAAGTATACAAGAGATGCTATGTCACTCTTATCAGTGTGATATCCTCTTTGTTATTCTCCCTCAGGAGCAGATCAACAGTTTGGTGAATCAGGTGTGCGGTAAAGCCTTGATGAGAAATGCAGCAGACGTCTGCAATGGCCCCAGCCCAACCAAATCCCCTGCCAAGCGCCCCCGCAAGAGAACCTCTGTGGAGATGTCCCTCACCCACCTGCCCAACCACCTGTCCAAAAGTGCCACTGCTGCAATCTCATGAGATAAGGGGCTGTTTTATCACTTATCTTAACCAATCAGACTCCTCTGTCTTGTATCAACCCCACCCTCACAGCAGAGCAGAATAACCTGTGTTGAAAACACAGGCTGTCTTTTTTGCACTAGTGCACTAGATGTTTTGTTTTTTTGGTTTGTTTTATTTTATTCTCCAGATTTTGATAGCATTAAGAGACATGGTCCCAGGTGTGCATTTGACTGACAGATGTATGACATCATCCTTTCTGTCTGCATCCTCCTCCTGCGTCGTCTTCGGCCCCTATGACTGCACACACGCTCACCTGAACTGTGAATCTTGGGACACGTGGGTGTTTCTTTCCTCGTTTTTCCAGCCCCAACCCTTTGAATGTTGGTGCTTGACGCAGCTGCCGAAATTGTGTTGTTTTCTTTGACGTCACAATGTTTTAATTATTTAAAAGCATCCAGTCCCATGCAGCTCCCCTGCGGAAAACGCAGCTTTAAAGAAGGTAAACACTTGAAATTTAGCTTAATTAATAGTTGAAACATCTTGAGTCTTCTTTTTTAAAGAAAAGACGTGTTGTGTTTTTATTTAGATTTAGGTTTTCATTTTTATGCTTTCCCCAGTGGATTTGGGGAACACTGGTTTCCATGGCAGCAAGTCAGCTGTACTTGAGAAAGTGGGTGTTACAGAATGAAAGGGTGGGTCCTGCCTGTAGTGCGGGTCCATGTCCCTTTTGTGAGGGGATTCCTCCCATGCTAACACTTACAAGCGATAACTGTGCCTGATGTTTAGTGGGGAAGTCTTTATTTTTGGTGCTGTTTTTTGTTACTGTATACCAATACACAAAGGTAATAAAAACAGAAGTGCTATCTGCTATAGCCTTCTAATCCAACAGGGCGGAAAAGTCCGGAGGTTTTCCGCTTTTAGATGTGCAATCGTGTCAACATTCCATTCTTCCAGACTTATTGATTCATCTTTACCAGTTAACATTATATTATTTTAATTATTATATTTTGTGTTTTGCCATTTTTTTATTCTGATGTGTTATCTCAAGTTAGAGCCACTATTCAGAGGGTGTGAAATGTGAAATACAAGTCCAAGTTTTTCCTTTCTCCTTGTTTTCTGTTGTTTTCCCTTTTTGCAGAAGTATCAAGTTGATTTAAGAAACTTATGAAAAGCCTCTTTTTTTCTGTACATAATCCTGTAAATGTCTTTAATACTTGAGCCTGCGCTAGAGTGACAGAAGAAGCAGATGGATGGATGGAGTGATGTCAGATGAAGAAAAGCCTTACATGTTCAGTTTCTTCAGCTGTGGGAGTTTGAGGCGTACAGGGTTGCTCTGGTAACGTGTATAAATTTTAAGTGCTGCTTACATCACTGAGGACTAAGAGGCGGAGTTGTGATTTCCCCCTAGTTTTTGTTTATTAGGTTTACTTTTTTAAAGAAAAGGGAAAATACTTTCACAAAAAAGGTTTTTACATTTTCATTGCTGAAAATTCAACATTGTAGTAGCTACTCATGTTGCACTGAGCTTGCCAGTGGGGACTGTCAAGGAAAAACTATAATCCACTTTGTTGGTTGATGTTCTTAACAGAAGACTGAACTGTTTTGGAGTATTTAATGAAAACCAAGTTGGGTGTTTTCAACAAAAAATGGTGGTTGTCAAGTTTTTATGGCCTTACAATGTATTTTATTCAGAATTTTTGGTGTTTTTTGTTCCTTTTTCTACAATATGAGAGAGAGATGCTTACGGTCAGGCGAAGTTAATTTATTAGCACTGCATCTCAGCTTTTTCTCCCATGAAGAAAGACTTCATGTTGGTTATATTGCCAGTTTTATTTTTTACTTTTCTGGTTTGTACTTAAGGTTTAATAAAAACTCATGGACAATTCACTGTCAGTATGTGTCTTTGTTACTGATCTTTAACTGGTTGTGCATGGGCTAGGATGCCCACAGCAAGACTCGTGTCTGACTCAGAGATCTCAGTTTAAAAAGACTAGATATTCTCTAACACTATAACTTACATTAACAACGTGAACAAACTTTATGAAAAACAACAGTGTTGATTTGGTTTCTTAATAACCTAAGCACTAGTTTCCATTGTAATGTTATCTCTAAACCATAAATTTAAAAGAAAGCTATGTTACATGTTATGCTTAATAACACACAAAGAATTGTTACCCATATTTAAAATTGTATAAAACACAGAATATTTGTAAAGTAATTCTACACCTCTGTCCGCTTTATCGCCTTCATAGATCCCCAGATATACTCATTATTTATATCATGATCTGCTACTACTACTAAATGCTGCTGAAATAAAAGGGGTCCTATATTTTGTGTCTGAAATACAAAGATGCTGACAAATTACAGTGGCCCTAAATATGTATTTGGAAAAAAATAAAATGCCAACTTCTTTTTAAAGACAGCACAAGTACACTTTAAAAAAACATTTTAAGTAGTTTGAGTTAAATGATATAACAGATGCACTGTGTAAAGGGACGGATAACATTTAAACATTTTCTGGTCAGAAAATGATTCACAATTATAGTAATAGTTTTGTGTTAGAAAGTTGCAATAAAGTTGATTCTAAGAATAAGTATAATATTTGTTTACAGATGCATTTGTTTGATATTTTCAAATGTCTAATGTCAAATAGTTTTGATATTTGATTTAATTCATTAAAATTCAGATATATGAACTGTCAATACCTAATGGTGCTATATCTTGTGTTGTATTTAAACTGAGGTTAAAAATTGAAATATGGCACAAAGCCTAATCGAGATGTATTGATCATAATTATCATAACCTCACTCTGCTAAGCCTGAAACCAGTAAATCATTATTGATTTTATGCATGAGAGAGTTGTAGCCTACAGCATGCTCATCACTTTTAAATATATCAATATATCTAATGCGTTTAAAAACAAGAGATTACTCCAGAGTTGGGTTCACAAGTTACAAACCAAACTGAACAAACTAGATTTACAGAATCAAGGATAAAAAAAGTATTGATGAATTTTATACTTATTTTCATGACAATGTTACTAACGTGAAAACAGAATCTCAAATCATTACTGATGTGTTTGTACCACAGTCTACCAGCTGTATGCAGTAAATGTCCAACAGAATAAAAGATAATTCATTTGGACAGCAGGCACAGGATCAGGCATACGCTGCACTGCACAAAAAATGATTTCTTTACAAAAACACAAAGGGTATGACAATTTTATGTTCTTCCCTTAGACACAAGTGCATAGCACACCGCTAATGACATCACTTCCGGTTACTGTCTGTTGCTTGTCCTCTGTGTTCACGACGAGCTGCGGCTATTGATTTGCTGCTTTTGTTGTTCACTTTCTAGTAACATGGAATCCACCTCAACCTCCTCATGATCTGGCTGGACAAGCGGAGACCTGCAATTTCCTGTTGGTTCCCTCTCATCCTCCTCATTGTCGTCATCCTCTTCCCCTGCTTCCGTGTCCTGGCTGATTGAGTCCGTGCAGGTGGAGGACAGCGAAGCAAGCTTGTGTCTAAGATCCGCCTGGGTGGGGACCTGAAGTGTGATCTCAGAAGTGAAGGACTCTACGTCTGGCCCTGAGAGGGATTTATTAAGACACAAAAAACAGTGATTTAGGAATGCAGTTTAATTTTATTTTCTTAAATTGAATTTAAATACTAAAACAGACTGAATAGAGCTTGTCAATGAGAATTCTTTGTGACAGTTCGGCTCTAAAACCTATTAAGTCACCCATAGACAGCATCACAGATGTGCTCTACATGTGACAGCTGTTCTAAAAGTGAAATTATGTTGCCCTTTAAGATACTTGGTTTTTGCCCAATTTTAAGGTAGTAGAATGTGTGCCTGTAAAGCTGCTCTTATGGTCAGTGACAGTTACTGTAAAAGTGAGAACAGTTAGTTCACATTAGCTCAGGGTAGCACAAAACTTAATTTTGTTGTTCCAGGACCAATAGTGGTGTCCTACTTGGTGAAATTACAATGACCATTTAAACAGCAGATGGAGCGGCAGCTCAATAGGTTTTGTAATAGGGAGTCCAGTGTCCTGATGTGTCCTTCATGTCTGTATAATCCAGAGACATAAGCTTTTGCTGCAGGTCAATGTAATTAGTGATAATTGTAAAACCTGTTTGTTCTTCTCTGGATCCAATCAAACTGCACAGGTATCATCTCAGCATGTTCAGCTGATGATTGCTGTAAATGTCAGTCCTAATTTAATAGCATCTCAGCAACAGTGGAGCATAAGGAGTGTACGACACACCATCGTCATTAGCTAAGTTTGATCTATGAAAATCAGCTGGGCTCCACTTGAAAAGGCACAAGTATGCAAATTTACAGAGTAAGCAAATGTATTGATTCACAGATAGGAAACGTCATATGTATGTACGCATGGCTGCATGCATGTATACCCAGCATTGGTGAAGCCACACTATTGTCCTCTCCACCGGAGTTGAGAAAGACATCCAAAGCCTCGTGGTCAGACATGTCCATCAGGTCCATTTGCTCCAGCATGTCCACGTTCACCTCCATTGAAGACATGCTTCCTATTGTCTCTGTATACCAAAGGAAAAGTAACAACATCACTTCCTGTAATCTCACATCCCAACTTCCAAGCTATATCAAGGGTTTGAGTCCAGGATATGTTAACACATAGAGTTCCCATCAGAAACCTAATGACACTAAATAAAAGAACAAATTTTGTGCTGTCAGATCACATCTGATCAACTGAGCTATCTCCTGGATTCGTCACCTTGCCGTCAAGTTGACTCTGAGATCTCTTTAGCGCATGCTTCACAAACACAGAGTGCGGCGTGAGACATGCCCGTCACGTGTGCGTGAGCGTGACATCATCAGTAAGCAGAGCGGCGAACTGCGTACCTCAAGGTTGCGTAAGAGCGCAGCGGCACAGGGAGGTGGACAGCAAAGAGAGAGAGATATTAGCTCCCCTTTTACAGAACTGGGATACAGACACAACTATACACATATACACACACATCTGTGTGTCATTTATGGAAATGACATCAAAATCTTTGTTTGAACCAGCATAAGTCTAGTCCATACTTCAGAACTTTTGAGGTGCTCCTAAACCCTCTTTCCTGCCAAGTTTATTTACATCCTGCTTCAGCACACTTGGCTGTGACTGGTTCTAGTGTGTTTGGTTAGAATTGCAGATAAACTCACCAGGACAGTGGGTCCCCAGGAGCACTCTTCAAGACTTCTGCTTTAAAATGAGCTGACTGACCCTAGTCACATCTTTTTGATCACTTCCAGGCTGATCCAATTGCCCCTCTCTTTTAATGCCTCCTGGCTCCACCCACCCTTTTAGAAAGCCCAACCTTTTATGACCTGTTGGCAGTTCCTAACCCCCATTTCTAATGCCCTATTGGCTAGTCCATCTTTCCCATAATAAACAAATAACCCCCATTCTTTTAATGACTAGGCCCTCCTTCATAATAACTGTTAGCTGGCCTCATGTCCATGTCTATTGCACTTGTTGTTCCACGACTGACTTTAGCTGCTTAGTTGTACCTTCCTCATGCACCAGAGTCATTTTAGACAAATTGAGAGGGGAAAAGGTAAAGAGACTCTAAACACATCTGGTTGAGAGTAGATTTTATTCAATATGTTGGGTGTTGCAGACCAGGCAGTCTTATTTCTAACAATGACGCATAACAATAAAAGACTAACTGAGGGATCATTTCACTGGGGTATTTAGATGTTTTCTTGGCACACAGATAAACATTAGCATTTTGGTAGAGGTTTGAGCCGAGAGGTGGCTATAGCTCACCTCTCCTCTCTGCGATCTGCAGGTATCCTGTCGACAGATAGTGCTCCATGTCCTGCTGAAAAGCCTCCTCAAAAAACTTCTGCCTGTCCTTCAGTTTTACCTGTGGCGGGACAGGCGCTGCCTCCGGTACTCTCTGAGCATGCTCCAGCTCCAGCTCCGCTGTGATTGGAGAACAAGAAACAAATAAAAGTAGATAAGAAAAACAGAAACAATTTCCCAAATCAAACATGCTATTTGACCTTATAGATATCGTTTGGCTTGAAAGATCTACTGTAACTGTAGCTCAGTGGTTAGAGCATGGCGTTAACAACGCCAAGGTCATGGGTTCGAGCCCAGGGATTGCACATACTCAATGTATAATGATCAATGTGTAGTATAATGCAATGTACGTCGCTTTGGATAAAAGCGTCTGCCAAATGCCTAAATGTAAACTGTACCGGTTGAATATTCTCAGAATCTGAACCATCCATGGTTGAAAAACGTTTCTGATTTTACACATAATATAAACTAGTATCTCAAAAGCTTTTCAAAAGACTAGAATATGACATGCGACCCTGAAAAAATGTTTTCCCCAAACATTCTCTAAAAGACCTTCAAAGGATATAAATTCAAATGGCAGTCATTTTCTGTTCTATGAACAGGTCAGCTCATACTGAACAACAACCATCTGGCAGCATTCTGTGCATCTATTCAAATCTAAATTGGCTTCAAACATACATACAGTACTGTACACACAAAGCTTTCCCAAGAGTGTACTAGTCAGGAGAGGGCAGCAAGGGGTTGTCAGGGTTGTACAGCAGTCATTTTTATATGCCTTTTCTACTCGGCATAAACTGAATAAGCATATGCCCACACACAAAGGTGGACATAACTACCCCACATTTACCTAAATGTCTGGGGAACATCTTCCATAACTCTGTGATTTACATCTGTTATCTTTATCTCTTGCTGAAGGCCTGAAGGGTTATGTAAGGGTCAAACATCTTCAGGAGAAAGATCAGACAGACACTTACACATCTGACATAATATTTAAATCCCTGTATGATAGATGTTTAAAGCTGCCTAAATAACAAGAAAATAGCAACAACAGGGAAGCCTTCCTGATTTTGTTCATTGTTGATCATTGTTAACCCTGGCCATAGCCAGAACTGCTCACCCCAAAATTCTTTGGTAATCATCAGATTCCATGATACCATTCAAACAGTCAAGGCATCCAGTGGCAGAGGCAGCAAAGCAACCCCAAAATATCTTTGAACCTCTACCATGTTTGACTGTAGGGACTGTGTCCCTAGGGTCTCATTTCTTTTCCTGTAAACAGTGCCATGATGTCCTTTACCAAAAAGCTCTACTTCTGTCTCATCTGTCCATAATACGTTCTCCCAGAAGGATTGTGGTTTTGTCTCGTAAGTTTCGGCAAACTCCAGTCTTGCTTTTATACTGTATGCCTTTGTGTCCTCCTGGGTCTCCTACCATAGCGTCCTTTTTTATTCAGATGGCGACGGATAGTGCGAGCTGACACTGTTGTACTCTGTGTCTGTAGATCAGCTTTGTTTGAAAGGTAATCTGGGTTCTTTATCCACCATTCAAACAGTCCTTCGTTCTAATTCTTTATTAATTTTGCACTTCCGCCCACATCCAGGGAGGTTAGCTACAGTGCCATGGGCTGTAAACCTCTTGATGATATTGAAAACAACGAGGCTGTACATGTGCTCATGGTTTAGGTGACGTCATAATTTGGTTATGACTAAGAGCTCTAGATGAGCCATTGTGTGACAGGCGTGTGCTATTACCCATGTACTGTGTGTTCTTTCACTGTCCAGACAGATTTGGTTCCTAAAGTGCTGTCTGAGAGCATTACCTCTGATCCTTCACTGTTCACATTGTGTTAGAGCCTAGAAGTCCTCCAGACTCTTATTTCTCCTGAAAAGACCCCTCTCTGATGCTGCTGTTCAGATGCACTGACCTGAGACCCCTGCAAATGAACCTCCCACTTTTCCCAAGCAATTCAGAGTCTCAGGAACTATTAAATATAGAGGCAAAGAATACTGTGCTTTCTAGAATACTAGATAACTAGAGAATACTTAGAACAGTCTTTTAGAAAACTAGAGAATATTCAGTCAAAGAATTACAGCAGATATTCTACTTTCTATTTAAAATGGCTTAGTTGTTAACGGTGATCTAATCATATCCTTTGGGGGGAAAAATAATTATTGGACAAGGACATCTCCAGAAGGTTGAATTTACCATCTTAATCTTCCAATGGTGATGAGTCTGTGAAACTGGAGAGCTCTTGGAGCCAGTGACGGAGTTAATTTCCACTTTCAAACTTTTTGAACAAATATTAAGATCTGTGTTGCTGCGTAGACCTCTCTACAATACATCAGCACTAAAAATTATTTTTCTACAAGGCATAACCATGAAGTAGTTTCAGATCTTGTCCACATTACAGCTACATACCTTATCAAATTATTAATTAAATGATTTCAAATAATTCAAGACAGCCTGCTATAGCAAAAGAACCCATAATGAGCATGAGGCTAAATAAATGATGACAGAATGTTTGGTTAAACTATTTCTTATACTATAGAAACAGGCTTTTGTTTTCTCTCTCTCTCTTAATTCAGTTTTGAGACATTATTAGCTGATTATTCTCTTACACATGTTACATGTTACGTCCCAGAATATAAATATATGTCAGAGTTTCCAGGATGGCATTGTGTGTCTCTGCCTTATTCAAGATCAAGACTTTGGTGGCACATATAAATGTCTTATTGTTTGTGTCCAGAGGTTAGATGACATCGCTAACTAATTTGTGTGGATATTTTTTAATAGCAGCACAGATTTAGTATTTTGGGGTCCCAACACACCAACTATGTGCCTTTATATTACTTTTGTAACCCTTATTTTTGGTCTCTCTCTCTCTCTCTCTCAAATTACTCTGTTCAAAGACAGTTGTTTGTAAACCACAGTCACTGGCACATTATCATTTTCCAGGACTAGGAGAGGAGAATGTTCAGTGGAAAAGGGATTGCTGCAACTGCTGAGAGCAGCGCTGACAGACAGCAAAGTTTGAAAAAAAAAATACTTTGGCTACATTCTTCTGTACCTCTTTGGTTTTTTTATTTTCTGCACCATTGAGTTAACTGTTTCATTGATCATTTATTTCCTTGTTACTTTGACATCACTCTGCAGCTAATGTACTACTCATTTTAGCTCTATTACTAGTCTACTCTAACTTTCTGTACATCTGACCAGTGCCACACTACTTGGACAAGTGCAGTACCTGTAATGGTCCACTATAATCCATGATATAATGATGAATTTCAGCTGCCCTTTGTAGCTTGGGCCCAATTAAGGATATTACAGCCCTTTGTCTGATGGTAAAGTTAGGCTCTGTTTAATAGGCATCTCTGGATTCAGCTGGCTTTGGGATTTAATTGTGATTTATTGGATCCGCTTATTGATTGCGTTACACCACAAAAAGCTAATGAAAGATTGCCAGCAGAATATCCCTACACACACTCCATCCATTTTGGTTTGTGCTCTTTAATGGCTTCATTTGTGTTTAATTGGAATGATAGACTGTAGAAACATAGGAACAACAAAAGCGTGTTCAGTGAGTGCAGCACTATTGAGCTGAGGATAACTGCTCGGATTGCCGTATGGGCTGTTGTACTCATTCACACCGGCTTTATTTCCCTTTATATTCAGGAATTATGCCAGAGGTAGAGTGACGAAGAATGAGGCAAATCAACTAAAGTTTTTAGTTATATGATTTTTTTATGTTATATGATTTGTAAATTTGTAAAGTGATGACAGTAATAATTGTTAGAGTGACTATACAGTCCGATGTTGATTACGTTAAGCGTTTGAGCAGGGTACAGTTTTTCATGTTACCACTTCAGATAAACGCATAACTTTTTTTGTATGTTATCTATATTTATGTAAAAAAAATATAGCTATTCAGAGTCCATTTTGAACACAGAATTTTTAAAATGTAATTGAG
>JAZGTJ010014022.1:0-14473 GCA_036877575.1 Botia almorhae
CACATCACAGTACAATGATGAAATATGACTGTATTTAATTTGAAATGGTAATGAGCTTCATACTAACACATTATCATAGCTTTGATTCGGTATAAAATGAAGTCATGACTCACAAGAGTTTTCCGTCATTAATGTAACTGGGTCAGAACCTGCGAACCCAACGATGACAAGCTCTTCCACTCACAGGAGATCCAGTCGCTGCTCGTCAACTGGAAGGGTCCAGATCTCACCACCTATGGCGAGCTGGTTCTGGAGGGAACGTTCCACGTGCACCGTGCCAAGAACGAGAGAACCCTCTTCCTGTTCGATAAGATGCTGCTCATTACCAAGAAAAGAGGAGAGCATTATGTGTACAAGACTCATATCTCGGTACACACTGCGGAAAAAAATTTTTCTGGAAATGATTGCCTACCCTGCCTATAATATTAAGAATAATAATAAAAGTAACATTTATTGTAACAGTGGTGTTTAGTTTATAAACCGATTTCACTTGTGGTCTTTTACTAGAGTAAAATGATAGATTTTTTCAATTCAACCGTGAGCAACTGAAAACTTAAATAAAAGCTTGTTTTGTTTGTGATGTTTTGTCTGTTTTTAGTGCTCCACACTGATGCTAATGGAAAGCGCCAAAGACTCTCTGCGCTTCAGTGTGACTCATTACAAACATCCAAAAGAGCCGCTCACGGTCCAGGTGTGACATCACTGCACACACGATGCTGCTCAGCATCGGCACACATGCGAGAGTTGATGTTTTCATCTCTTTCTCAGGCCAGAACTGTGGAGGAGAAGAAACTTTGGGCTCATCACATAAAGAGACTCATTCTGGAGAACCATCACGCAGCCATTCCGCAGAAAGTACGTGACACTTCCAGCATTCACTAAACAGTCAGCAGGGTTGTGTTACAATCACTAACGTTTGCTCTCATCATTATCACTTTAGGCTAAAGATGCCATACTAGACATGGATTCAGCATGTAAGTTGCATTTGGGTTTGTTCAGACTGTGTTTCAAAACCTTGTGAAACCTAGTCTTCATAGGCAGCTGTCTTCTAAGCAAGCATGCTAACTGAGATAGTAGCTTTGATGAAATGATGAAGAACTTCTATTAATGTTGTTAGAGAAATTCTGTTTATGTTGTTGTTCTCAATGTATTGTCTCTCTCTGTCTCTTTTTCACAGGTCCTGTGAAGTACCGCTACAGTCCAGACAGACTTAAGAAAGCAACATCCTTTCAAACTGACGATTTCTCTGGAGCTGCTTTAAAGGAAAGGAGAAGATCTGGTATGTGCTTCGGATCCTCTTTAAGCTCATGACCTCCAGTCATTTAAAAGTGCAGATTCGGTCAAAAATACACCACAGAACTGTTTTGGTTCTCATTCTGTTCTCCTATGTTTGACAGAACCAGGAAAGCAGATCGCAGAAGCTGTTACAGGTAATGACTGATAAAAATTCACCACCATATCAGAGTAGAAAAGGAACTTGACCCGGCTGATTAAAGAACTGCTGTTCGTAAACAAAGAAAGATTCCAATCAGATCTGTATGTTAGACTCGTGACAGGTGCACCGTGTTTGTTTGGTCCATGTGGGTGACACATGGCCCGTATGTGCTCCATCCCCTCTGCCCGCTTTAGCATCAAAGGCTTGTAAGACTCGACTCGGCCCTCCTGTGTCAGATCAAAGGCCATAGCCCCCGTCTCCACCCGCACACATAATGATGTTAATTATGGAGCCTATCAGCGAGGGGCTTTGTTATGTGCCCGTTCCTTTCAGTCCACAAACCTGTTTTTGGCTTCCCATTTGCTCCGGTCCATTATGAATTTTAATTTGCAGAAAATGAAAGGCAAACTCAAGCGGTTTTATCCTTTTCATTTCTTTCTCTCGCTTCCTTTTTTTGTCGTTCGTCACCTATCAAATGAAGCTGTCATTTCGAACCCTTGGTTTTCCTGTGCCTTTCCTAAAAAACCAGTGAGGAGTGTCCAAATGCTCCTGTTTTTATTCAGTGATAAAGAATTTAATTATCTTCGTGTAGAAGATTCTATAAGGATCCATTATTACTACACTGTCACAGTACATGCAATCAGATATAAAATAACACTAATTTGTTATTCTGTCTTTGTTTTCCAATGGTAATTATGCTTGAACATCATCCAGGAAGTGTTAAGGTAAGATGCATCACGTTACGAGCATTTCACATCTCACACAAGTGTGTGTAGTGTCTGTTTAACCCATATACACTGATGTACGGTCTCACAGCACTAAGAGACAATTATACTTTAGTTAGATTCGTCTAGAGTACTTGCAGTAGAGGCGGCATTTCTGACGGACGCACATTTACAGTGTTTGCAATGTATTTCAATGTATTTCCATGGCAATCATTTGCTTTATTGTTGATTGTTTATTTGCACAATTTGAAAGATTCGTGTCGCACCCATATGTGACTAATTACATAGGCCTCATTTGCATATACTTAAGTCACACTTGGATGTTTCTGCTTACTAGTTTGGAATTCATAATTAGAACGCCATCCGAGTTAGTGTGATTTTAGTCAGGATAAATTGAATGGATCTGTTTCATCTTTCAGTTTTTCACCTGCCGAGACTGGAAACTGTACAAGCTATATTGGTTTTGTTCATTGGTGGTGTTCATCTGCTTTTATCTCTTAAATAAAGAGCTCTGACCAGATTTAAAGGCAGAATTAGTTCAGTCGTACCCTCACAGGCCCTGTTGTAGGTCTTGTTGCTATGGAAACACCCCCATTTTGACCCTGTAACTCTGTGTCGCCCAGCGTGCAGAGAGAATCCGTCATTCCATGCCACTCGATGCAGACGCCCTGAGCTCAAACCGCAGGCTGAAGAGCGACACTTCTGGAATGATGTGGGGCGAACAAGATCTGGAGTCCAGTACAGGCTCGCTGGACGACCCCAAAGAAGTGAGACTTCTTCATGAAGAGGAGGAAGAGGAACTGAAGAATGAAGATGTCGGGCTGGAAGGAGATGATGGAGATAAGGAAGTTCTGATGGAGGTGGCGCAGGTAGCTGACTTTGCCAGTTCAGTGTTGGCTGCTCTCTCCTGTCTGCAGTATAGGGGCAGGGCTTTGCTTTCACATCCAATCACAACGGTGAGATTACTGTCACCCGTGGCTTTCTGTTTCCTCTCTGTCACCCTGCAGATTCTGCTGTTATTCGTCTGTCCACCCTGTTAATCAAATTCCTTCCGCTGCATGCCGAGACTTCACTTTGCTTGTGCATCTCCTAGTTTGGTTGCTTCATGTGCAGGAAAGTTTGCATGATCAAGACTTTGGGTTTTCATGCATGGGCACTAATCAGTGATAAACATCCGTGTGTCTTAATAAGCCCTGTTGAGTGTGCACTAGACCTGCAGATGTTGTGTCATCTTCAGAACATGTTTTTGCATGATCAGAGGTTCAAGGTTTAATGTACCAAAAACTTATTTTGGATTAAACTGTTCAAAATGTTAAGAGGTCTTCATGTTTTGCATAATAAATGAAAAAGGTCCGAATGCAATGATAGGATGTCCTACTCGTCCGTCAAACTATGTATTTGCATATCTCTGCGCACCGTGTTCATGTATTGGAGGGGGCGTGGCTTTGGTGAGTGCTACGAAAGGAGGGCGGGATCTTATGTTTTTCAAAGCTAGCTTGCTATTGCTAGCCTTTCTGAAAACACCTCTCCTACCGCTAAATTATAATTTTATGATAAATTATCCATTTCTTTTAAAGAAACCCATAAATATTTCTGTAAATATTCTGGTTAGATAGCAAGTAATAAGTAATAATGTTATTTTCTCATAAAATTGTCTTTTTTTTATAAAAAAAACATTCTAGTGGTCCTCTCTGATTAATTTTAAAATGTAATGTTGTTGTTATATGAAACATTAGCAGGAATAACAGAGAAGGGGCATTGTTTGTTTATATGTATCAGAGTTTAGAAGCAGACCCGTCCATGTGTACAAATGTGATACAGTATTTGCTTCTTGTTGTTGTTATGAATCACTGACAGTGATGCTGTTAAAGGAACGTTCTCGTATCACGGTTAAGATCACACGCATGGTAAAGTAGGATGTCACGTCTCCGTGATTCCGCACACGATGGGATTTTTTGATTGAAGTTCAGCTTCAAAGGGAAATTTAACTGTCAAATTTTGGGGGTGGAGGTCGGATGTTCACCCTCCGTAATTAAATTAAACAAAGGTTGCCGTTTTATTTTGTGTTTTTGTTTGATGGCGCACACAAAAGCAATTTCTGAAGGTCAGTTGTCTGTGGAAACATTGAAATGCATTGATGCTTTTAAATGAATCACAAATGTTTAGGAAAGGTTGAACTATCATTTGCCCTGCCGGAAAACAAAGGATAGCAGTAAGATCTGTTAAAGTCACATGGTTTTCTGTGTTGTGTTCTTCCAGGACAGAGAGAGATGTTGTGTCTCTCAGGAGAACTGGCCAATGAACATGAGCAGCCAAACATCTTTTGAAGAGATGCCTGACAGTGTGAGTGTTTATCAGCAGGTAAAGTTCTGTTCGGGTCATTTACTCACATGAGATCAACAACAGTGCATACACATACTGTATGTAAATGTTTACCTCAGAATCATATGAGGCCTGAAATTACCATCTAGGTAAGCAGCTAACTAGGTTTTGAGACGTATCCAGTATGTGTGGTCAAAGAACTCATTTAGAAAACTTGTTTTATAGTTTTGGTTGTAAATGCTTGTTTGTTGTTTATGATAATAAACCCCTAATCCATCCTTAAAGGAATAGTTCGCCCAAAAATGAAAATTTTGGCACCCCTTGGCTTTCATTTTATGTACAGAAAACCACTGAGACATTTATCAAAATATCTTCTTTTGTGTTCCACGGTAAAAATAATCATATGGGTGTAGAATGACATGAGAATAAATGATGAAAATCTTTTCATTTTTGTGTAAACTATCCTGTAAGCCTCTGGACTTTCTCCTGGAAGTCTGAATGAAAAATCTAATGTTTCATGAATAACGGCCATTGTTGTTTCATACTGGTCATTTGGAGGACACTGATGGGAAATGTTGCATATTGAATTACGTTATCTCCCTGTCCTCTTTGGAATAATTTGATAAAGACACTGTAGCAAATGTTCTTTGCACTCTATCTATTTCTAGAGCTCATCTGAGGAAGACCGTTCACAGAAGTTTTCATCTCCTCTCACTGAAGAACATGGGATGAACCCAGCACACAATTACAAAGTGACATGTGGGGCAGTAACCCCCATATGCTCCACAAATCCACAGATAGTAGATCTCTGCAATGGAGGAGATGATGAAGAAGGTTTGGACGAAGGTGTGGATTTGTCATCCTCCACTGGGCTTGAAGTACAAGTTCAAGAGAAGATGCCATCAAACAGGCACCTCTTGGAAGATATGGAAGACATGGAGGTAGACGAGGCAGTTAAAGGCCTCCTGCCTTCATCCATCCTAGGCAAGGCCAATGAGATCTCAGAGCAGTTTGCTGGCAACCTATCTCGAAGAAGCAGTCTAGGAGCAGATGGATCATGCGAATTTGCCTGCCCATCTTCTCCTTCAGAAAGTAGGAGGAGCAGTTTGTTGAGCTGTTTTACTGAGACCCAGGAGAAAGATAAAGTCCAAGAGTTTAGAAGGTCCACCCCAGAACCATTAAAGCAGACCATTCCTGGCAGCCCGTTTATATCACCACAAAGACCCCAAAGGAAACAAGACACCCTCTCGAAGAAGGACCGAATGCTCATACATAAGATCAGGTGGTACTACGAACACGCAGAGCATCAGGATGTCAGCTTTGCCATTAAGCGTAGAGAAAGCTTGTCGTACATTCCAGCGGGTCTTGTCCGTAATCTGAGTCGACAGCTCAATGACCTCACATCCGATGAAGATCTGGCATTGCACAAGAGGGTGTCTTCCATCACGCGGCCAACATCATGGGCTGTTTTTAATCTGCCAGGCTTGGACAGTGAGAGGAAGTCAAAAGTCTGCAACTCTGACTCCAAGACTCAAAATGGAGGTGAAATGTTTGGTAAAGATGAAGAATTCCAGTCCGCATCCGACATGGTTAAGGTGTGGCAAGACATGGAGGTAAAGATACTTGGGGATTGTGAAGATCCTCAGGGAAGCACCGAGAATTCCTGTATGACTACACCTGATCAAGAGAAGAAAGCAGAAATGAGCAAGACCAGCTTTGATAGTGGACTAGATGAGCCTTTACTGATACTGGAGGAGTCTGATGAAAGTTCTTCTCCTTACCAAGTCAACAACAGCTTGGAGAAGGACAAGAGACACGAGTTTCAGAGCCAGGAACACAAGTTCCAAGAGTGTCACAAAGTCAACCACACTCCTCTACCCAGCATAATCTCTTTAAGGTCTGCTAATGAAGAAAACCTCTTCTTGCAAGATATGGAGAAGATGAAAAATAAAGTTTTCCAGCTGGCCAGGCAGTACAGTCAACGTATCAAAAATAACAGACCTGTAGTAAAACAGAGGTCCAAGGTCTCAGAAAGCCATTTCATACCCAAGAGCCTCTCTTCTGTCATTGAGGAGAAACCTTCAGGAAAAGAGAAAGGTGAGTGACATATCTGAATAGCCACTTGTTTCAAGGTTCATGTTTACTGCCATTATTTTTTTCAATCATACATATTTAGCAGACATTATAATGTCCAAAATCTCAGTGTCCATTGGTCATGTCTAAGTGTGTTGTAGTAGTTTGTAAGCGTGCTTATTTGTCAAAAGCAGACTTTTAACAAGTGATCTTTTTATAGGCTTTCCAGACCAGATGCTGTCTCTGAACTTGAACATGCAAGACTCCAAGACTACTAGTCCATCCTCAAGCCTCTGTTCTCCTGGAAGTCCTCAGTTTCCTTACTTTTGTAAATTAAACATCCAGAGACCACAAACCCCAGTACAAACCGAGAGCTTCCACTGGCCAGATGTGAAGGAGTTGTGCTCCAAGTATAGCAACCATAACCAAAAGAACATTTCCTCTTATCCTTTCCCAGTCAGCCGAAGTGCCTCTTTTCCAGAGAGATCGCTGGACCATGAACCAGAAAGCTTCAGAGCTTCACGTCCCTTATCTTGTTCACCTTCCTTTTGCAGTTTCACAGTGCACAGAACTACAAACACAGGTTCAACAGTGTCTTCTAACATGAGACTTAAAGGGGAAGCTGTACCTACACTTTGTCAAGGTAATTCTCTTGACCATGACCTTGGAACACAATACTGTTGTAACGCTGATCACCAAGTCCTGCCCAATGAGAATGACTTCATGGACGAGATGGTCTGTAGGGTCAAGCAGGAAGACGGTGGTCTACAAACAGAAAGACAGAACAAAAGTGAGAGTCCGTTAAGATGGGATGATGTTGCTCAATCTGAACTCGCAGAGGTAAACGGCAAAGAGCAAGACTTGAGGTTCGGTGCGTGGGTTCATGAAGGTCACCCGTCCTGCTTGTTGGAGAAAGCGGAAAGCAGTCAACTTAGTTTGGTTAAAAACCTGCGGGAGAAATTTCAGAACCTGAGTTCTTATTCATGAGGTTTCCTACAACTCAGAATGATGGTCAATCAGAACCTCAAAATAGTTTACATCTAACATGTGCTTCAAAATGTATGACTGTTGACCAAATGTTCTGAGAAAAGAACATTTGTCTTGACCAAGGAAAGCAGATGGAATATCTACCTTTTTAGAAAACAAACTCCAGTTATGATCTGAATGTCAACCAAACCAGCTGGAAAAGGGATGCCTGTGGACCTCAGAGAGTATATATTTATACAATTACATTCTTTGTCATGTAAATGCATGTATATGGGACTTTTTGTTACATTACTTTTTTTGTGTGCCTCGCTAAAATGTAAGCATTTGTTATAAAAACCAGATGTAGTTATTTTAATAGAGACAAATGACCCCTGTTGGACTGTAATTTATTCCTTTTTATAGTTTGAATGGTGGTTAATGATGTATTTTTCTAAGTTCGGTCTTTTGAAGTCAAAAGCCGCGAGAGAGAATTGCAGTAGTTCAGTGCACAATATGCAGAATGTTGCCAGGCTAACGACCTCACGCATGTCACTAATTGTCTTGGTATTTAAAAATTCTTGGTTTTTACGAAGAGCACTGCAATGTTACATGCGATGTGTTTGTTTTTGTGCTTGAAGCCAAAAACGCTGCGCTGATTGTGTTCGAGCACTGACCACAGGAAAGAGGTTGATCTTATCAAGAAGTCATTTCACACTAATGAGGAGAAAACTGGAAGTTATAATCCCATCAAACCCAATCATTAAAAAACAATGAGCGAGACTGATGTCATTTCCCATCCGGAAGGTCTTCAGTAGGGCTCTGCAGCGCAAATTGGGTCGCAACTGATTGTCTGTTGTAAAATCGCTATGCTGCTTTCCTATATTGAATTGTAAAGTCACTTTTATTGTTTGATTGTTGCGTGTTTAAAGGTGAAATCGGATCTCACACTGAATGTTTGTTTTCATAGCACACGTGCGCAGATTCAACCTAATGGACAGCGAGTGATTTGAGCTGCATGTTAATACAGAATGTGTATTCCTTAATTTAAATATTCTTTAGTATGGGAGTTGCTATAAGCTAGTTTTTGTATTTTTCTGCATATTGGTATGGGGCTGATCTCTAAGTATAATGCCACTGTAATCCTATATATTTATCCTTATTTATTTGGTGTGAATATGTACCCACAGCGTCTCTGTCAACTGCCACGTTTTGTTAAATGAACCAATTGTTAATTGCATTTTTTGTAGGACATGTACAATTAAAAGAATATTTCAACACCTTGATATTCAATATTCCTTCTTGTCAGTTTGCCAATTTCTTGTTTACAACAAATGTGCATTTTTTAATTAAGGTTCGAGGAGCAGAACGAACTCTTTTTGTGTTCTTTGGTAACAGAATGACTCTCTGTGACTCTGTGTGATATTACAAGTGAACCAGTTTCTGGTCTTTTTTTTTGTCAATAGTACATACAGTGTTAACATGACATGGTTAATGACTTATAGAAGATGTTGAAAAGCTGCTGTCCTGTGTTTTGAATTGCTCTGTACTGCATATACAGTATATAGAGTATAAGGCATAAAGGCATTTTATATTGTGTTTGCATGTGCGTTTATTCATTTAGCAGATGCTTCTATACAAAGAGGCTTTCAACTATGAGAATTTTGTCTGAGGGGACAACAATAAATCAACAAAGCTATGTTTACAAGTAGGAACAGATTTGAAGCTACATTACACTCTTAAAAAGGTGCTTCCCAATGTCATAGAAGAACCATTTTTGGTTGCATGGTTCCATAAAGAGCCTTTAACATCTGTTAACAGACTACTAAAAGGTCAGCGTGAAATGGTTCTTCAAAGAACCTTTGACTAAATGGTTCATTGAGGAACCAAAATGGTTGTTTAATTGCGTCGCAGTAAAGAACCTTTTAAGAACATTTTTTAGAGTGTAGCCACTAGTTAATACAGTGATGTCATTTGTTGTGATGTTGGGTTTTTCTTATTTCCTGAAGGTTCCTGTTCATTCGATACACCTTTGACAATAACGCCTTAAAATCCGTAAAGAAATGATTTGCATTTATTGTAGTCTGGAGGCACGTGTCATTGAGGGTCTGTTGTCTTGATGTTGATGATGCTGGACTCCTCCCCTCGCGCTGAGCCGCTCTCAGCTTCTGGATCTCTGCCTGCAGGTCTGATGGTGACAGACATGGAGAGACGGAGCGATCGCGTGCGCGCAGACAACTAGAGATACGCGGGGAACCAAAACCAGCTAGTAAACTAACCCAGCTGCGGTTAACCTGACACTCGAGGAAGTGTAAGTCCTGGCAGGATGGGCTGTGCGATCTCTGGGTCGGGTCTGACACCGCGGTCAGGAGCGCACGAGACGAGAGACGCCGATGAAGATCAAACTCCGGCGCGTCTCACTGAACATCAGATCCACATGATCAAGGAGTCATGGAAAGTTATCCAGGAGGACATCGCCAAAGTGGGAATTATCATGTTTGTCCGGTAAGAGTCATATGAGGGGGATTAAATTCTACACTTACGAATTATTTTCCATCTCTTATACTAGATGTCAGTTCTTAAACATTAGAGTGTGGCACACGTGGTAGTTATCAATGGTTTTATTTGTTTTAGATCAGAAACTAATATATAACATGCCGGTTTTGCACCGACACTAAACAGATGGAGACCGCTCTTTTATGGTTACAAGGTAACTTGTTAGTGAGAATTTGCCTTTGTGGGTTTATTTTTAAAACGGCCTTTTGACAAATATATGAAGTTTTGGAATATTTGGGATTTTTTGCCCGGGAAGGTTTATTTTTAATAAACCTTTTTATTTTTTTGACATTCAGTATTTGTCTCAAATGAATTGATAATATCACACAAACATGATAATACTGTAATTTTATCCTGAAATGATCTGGATTTTCAAAAGCAACACACAAAACCACTCGTTTGTGAACTCTTAAAAATAAAGGTTCCTTAAAGGTTCTTTGTCGGGCCTTAAGGTTCCATAAAGAACCTTTTATTTTGATATTTTATCATCTCGTGTTACAGCACTGACTTCTATTTGCTGTTTCTGGCAAAAAGTACAAACATATATATGTATTTACATTAATGCATTTGGCAGACAAAAGCAACTTACAGTTCTTTCAAGTTATACATTTTGTCAGTGCATGTGCTCCCTGGGAATCGAACCCACGACCTTTGTGTTGCTAGCCCAATGCTCTATCAACTGAGCTACAGGAACACTATGTATGCATGTATATATAGGGTGTAGAAAATACAAACAATATATCATTCACATCTTTAAAAAGTTTCATACCTCAAGACTGCTTTTAAACTGTTACTCTGGGTAGATTTGTGAGCATGTGTGTGAGTGGTTTTAAGGTTTGACATATTGCACAAATTTGTTTAATTTTGTACTTGGACCGTCTTTGTCATGTAGACCAGGCAACTTGCCCCTCAGTACACTAGTCAGGGGAGTACACTCGATATTCTGGATCCCAGGAAGGAAATAACTGTATCCAGTTTGCTGGAGGTCATATTTGTAATAGAAGCACACAGATGTTTGATTAAGTGGAATGCAGTTGACTGTAACCATGGTGATTAGAAACCATCTTTTTTAGACGACACTGTGTGTGCGTGCGTGCGTGTGTGCACGTTTCCCCGAGGAAAGATTCTGTTCCAGGTTTCCTGCAGCACTGTCCTGCTGTGGCACACACAGCTGTCTTACAGACCAAAGAAACTCATTATAGTTCCACAGGAGAGAAGAAAGGAAAGTAATTTACCAATTCCACATATGTCACTCTGTCTCATCGCTCGTGGAATTGTGTTGCTCAGCAGAACCAGTTAAAACGGAGGCAAATGCTAACAGAACACTTAGTGACAACTGCATCAGAACTTCATCTGTAGAACAATTGTTGTTTACTGGCCCATAGTTGCACAGATGAGGTACAGTTAAAATAAATGCTTTTCCATTAGATTGCAAAATATTGACTTTGTTGCTCCGTGTTGGTAACGCGTCTCACACAAAGCACTTCATAAGAATAAGAAGCTCTTGTTCAAGATCAACACCAGGTGAATCTCTCTCTCGATTATCTGCTTGACCCCCTCTCATAAAACCTCCCAAACAATCACTTCATCAGCTCCATCTCTCTTCTGATTGGTCGTCTCTGAGAGCTGCATCAACCACAGTCCATCACTGGCCAGCACTGTGATTTTCACCTCTTTGTTGTTATTCCTGGAATAACATTCCAATCAACCCATCACAGACTAAAGCGGTTACACTTATGATTGACTGTAGTTCAACTGAAAGCAGCGGATCAGACGTGACCTGCCAGGACATCCCGTGGGAATGAAAGCCACAGATGAGAGCTCTTTAAAATCTGTTATGTCTCCTGATCTCTGATATTTTGTCCTGAGAAAAAGACCCAGAAATCTCACAAACATCTCCGGAAGAGATCTCAACAATGTCTCAAACTGAGCTCAAGTCTGTCAAGTCTGCTAGTCAAAGTCAATATTTAAAGAAATTTAAATACAAACTCGGACTTTACTCACCAAATCTCGCCACTATCTTCATTAATTTTACAGCTCCGTACTCTTTAACGTATTTTAACAAACGTCTCATTTGTTTCTCTTTTGATTTCTCCTGAGCAATTTTAGGAGAAACATCTGAGACCAAGCTGATACATAAATTAAACACAACTGAGATCTCCATCAGCTCTCCTGAGCTATGAAAGAGAAACCTCTGAGACAATACGTTTGTGTGCGTCTATGACGCAGGTCAAGCAGCCGTCACCTTCCAGGGTTAAACATGTGTGTTTCCTAGACAACCAACAGCGCCACTGATTACACGTGAACAGCCCAGATCCGCCAGAACAATCAGAATCACCATCACTTAAGCGCCACTTAAACTCTCATATGATCTGAAATCTCCAGGAATTCTCTGTATGTTCTGCAGAAAACTGTCAGATTCTGTGTAGATGAGATATATGAGATGGCTTTGCCTGTTTTTGGTGTCCAGTTGCCTTTCTCCTCGGATGGCGTTTTAATTTGTTTTGGATGTTAGGTTGTATTTTTTTACACCTGCTAAAGTATCTCTCTACTGCACTTGTAAAAATCTTTAATCAGAAAAACAGCGTTTTTAGATGTTTTTAGATGGCCAGGACTGGTCTGCCGGAGCTGAACCATCTTGACCAGTGTTGCAGAATCCAGCATGTGAACATCACAAGCGTACTGTGTACTGGTAAATAGTGATTTGAAACGGTTGGTTAGTTTGGTGAAAGCTGTTTGTTTATTCTGGTTAGCAGGTTAATAATATACTGTTGAATGAGATGTTTACCAGAGTTCCCACTGGTAAATATATTTGAGTTTACAGTTGATGGATTTGCACCTCACTATTTTGCACTTAACTACTTAACTACTGGATTTGCACAATAACTATGTGCTGAATGCCTGTTGTCATGGTTACAGGTTATTTGAGACACATCCGGAATGTAAGGATGTCTTTTTCCTCTTTCGGGATGTGGAAGATCTCGAGAGGTTACGCACCAGCAAGGAACTCCGTGCCCACGGCCTCAGGTTAGTATTCGGCTGTACGGACCCCATGCACACTTCTCAGTGGACTAAAGTTTATTCAACAGCACACCATGTCTGAAACAAACCACAGAACCCCCAAAACATTTACAATTTTATCCAAAGCAACTTAAAATCCATTCAAGCTGTATATTTTATGTATGTACGTGAGTTTTCTGGGATTCAAACCCACAACCTTTGTACCACTAACTCGATGCTTTACCAGCTGAGCTACAGGAACATCTACCCAACACAACCACTGTTCATCAATGCTTCATTTGTCCATCATAGCTTTTCACGTAGCACTGTACTAGTACAACACAATTTAGACATTTTGTTCTTTAGTACTTCCAAAATATCATGTCCAGTACAACAACGATTTTCACACATGTTAACATCCTGTCACGTGACTGTTCGACAGCAAACTTGCATCTTGTAAACAGTAACATGGAAAATAAAGCAGCTTTTCCAGTGTTCTGTGTGTTAGGAACCACTAGAAAAGGTTTTTGCTTTGTGTTTATCATTTCTCTCTGATAACACGGCCACTCCAAACTAATTCAACGCGTTTGTTATGCGTTCGCCGCTGTGTTGTGTTGACGAGGCCTTTAAGTGGCTCCACTGCTGAAATTCCCATAACGCCAATTAATGTGGAGGACTCGATTCACACAAATGCGTCGCTGTCACGGCCAGCGGGGTTCGAGCAGCGCGCACCTCTCGGACTGACGGAAAAGGCCAAGTGGTTTTTGAGCCTCTCTCACGGATCTCAGGCGCCGTGGCCGCGGGACGCACCGGGATGGCGTCCGTGTGTGACTCTAATGAGACTCTTGACATCGCATGCGCCCAATTTAGACCCCAAAAGTGTCTCATAGCAGCAGAGAAACGCGAGGGGACTTCGACTCGAGTGTCCCCTAATCAAGAGCCATTTTCACGCACTGCTGCTTGACTTTCAAACGGCATAACAGAAAATCTCCCCCGCTAACCATCGCAGGAACGTTTCCCTCACGTTTTTAACATAAACGTATAAAACATTCTATGAACGTTCACAAAGTTTTTTAGACGTTGTGTTATTATTGTTTGGTTATAAGCACGTTGTTTAGTCTTCCATTCCACAAACAACTTAAGAACAACGTTGTTGTTTATGATATACAACAATAAAAAGTTCCCCTAACGTTACTGCAAAAATGTTACCTAACATTCTGAGACTTTTTTAAAGAGACTTTTTTAAAGTGTGTGTGTGTGTGTGTGTGTGTGTGTGTGTGTGTGTGTTGGACAGAGTGATGTCCTTCATCGAAAAGAGCGTCGCCAGACTCGACCAGCTGGACCGATTACACGCGCTCGCGCTCGAGCTGGGCAGAAGCCACTATCGTTACAACGCGCC
>JAZGTJ010014023.1:0-14472 GCA_036877575.1 Botia almorhae
GGTTTGGAATGACGTGAGGGTGTGCTATCTCTCCAGGTTAAACTGCGTTGAGATTTCTGTTTGTGCATCAGAAACGATGTCTCAGAGAATCATTTTTGAACATGTAGTGTTTACAAACAGAATTTGTGTTGATTAGACTTTGCAGGGTCGATTTTAGCAATTGAGATATGCTTGAGAGCCTTAGCATTATAGGTTGTCTGATTGCTTAAAATGATCAGCTAATGCAGGGCTGACGGTTCTTTAAACAGCCAGATGAAGCAGCCAAAACACTCCAGAAAGATTAGCACACGCTGCGCCTGCTGCCGGCTGAGGAATGTACAGTAACAGTGATTGTAGCCACTGAGGGTGCGTTTAATTACCGAACATTCCTTTCTGCCGTGGTTCTCTTCCAGTCTCCTGTGCTCTCGAGCACAGATTGGTGGTGATGTTGAGATTTGTTTCCTGTTTACTCTCAACACCAGAACTTGTGGGACTTCAGACAGCGATGCCCGGGACAGGCTTTTCAAAGCTTTTTAGCTTCTCTAAAAAGAACATTAGTGGTTTTATTAATATTTGTAATTGCGGCTTCATGCTGTATTTCCTCTGGTATGCATTCCTTTGGTACCGCCCCAGCTAACAGGGAACGTTCTCACAACGTTGGCTAACATTCTCTGACAAGTTATCTTAAAAGTATCAAAAAAGGCTTTTGCTGTAATGTTAAGAGTGTCTTTATAATGATATATATCAGATTTTAAAAAACATTACTCTTAAGTTTTAAAAATGTTACCACATTTAAAAAGTTTGAACAACGTTCTTATATCCAAGCAATAACGTTAAAACAGTGTTTGAAACACCGGCTGTTTTGAACATTCCAAGAACATTCAAACATTTTTAACGTTTTTGTTACTTAATGGAAACATTAGGGAAACATTTGGACTTATGGACTTATGCACGTTAACGCTTATTAATTGCATCCTATTTTATCCTATTAAATCTATCCTATTAAACTTACAGTTACAGTGCGGACACATGCATGTGTACTCAAACTCTTTGAGTTTGTGTTGTAAATATGTTTGAATATTTAATAAAAAAGAATCTACCTGCTGACAGAAGAATATGGCGTAAGATGCGATCATTAGTTGCTAGTGTAGAAGAGAGGAGTCAAAAACTGTGCAAGTTAAAAGCAGAGACAAAAGGTTTTTCACCACAAAGATGTAAACTCCATGAGTGACAACATCAAAGGCCGCTGTGGGACTGGGGATTTTAAGGACTCCCCAGTGTGTGAGTAATTGGCAGTTGTAAACTGGTAGAAAAATAGGATTAAATTTAGAAATAATGAAGCGAGACAATGAGGGTGAGAGAGTTTGAGAGAGAGGAAGAGAAAGACAGAGGGAGGGAAATGTCAAAATCTTAATGTTCAAAACTGAAACGGTCGACTATGGTCAACAAACATTTTATTGTAGAGTTATTGTAGAGTTCGTTTATGGTAAGTTGTTAACACTGAAGTGGATGTTTTTGTTTCAAGGTTAATGGAGAAGCACACTCCATCAAACTTGCTCTTCTGCTCTAATAAAACAAAGCAGCACATAAGCACACTTGTCATCAAATACGAACACTCCCACTGAGCCTTAAAAAAGAGACATGAAGAGATCCTGGCAGTTAGTACAGATTTGTGGGCTGAACCAAAATCTACAACTAATTAGACTCTAATTAAAATGTAACTTATCTACATGTGCCTACCCTATCAGTTTACCAAAATCAAATATATCCTTAATAAATCCTTTTATGTGGTGATTAATTCTGGAAACAATCACCTACCCTGTTTCTTTCCCAAAGTTATTATGCAAATGTGCCGTCAGTCATGACAAACATGTTTCATGTAAGCAAAAAAAACATGACCTCCATGTTCCTAAAAGATCACAGCATTAGCCAAGATCACTGGAAGTAATTTAAAGTAAACACATAACATCCAGTGTATGTTTAAAACACAGTTTTCCATCATAATACTTTAAAAATAGACAAACACTGTTTCAAGGCTGTACTTGCAGTCGTACGTTCTTGTTTTAAACCTGTGACACTCTACTCAGGAGGTTGCTAAGAGCCAAAACAAACATAAAGACTCACTGTATGGAGGGTGTTCCCCAAATAACAGAGCTCTCCTCTAAAACTTACATTTGTGCTTTGTAAAAATATAAAATTTAAAGGGAAAACACCAACTTGGTGAAAACTTAAAATTAGCTAAAATCGTTATGAAATGTTTTGTAAATGTTTTATGAATGTTCACATGCATCATGACCCTGAAATGTACGCCAAATATGTCACTCCTGCAGAGTATAAAGGGCTGCCTAATGTCTCCAATTGCCTAGACTGGTTATACATTTGCTCATTTTAGCAGTAGCAGCAATGAAGTTCTGAGTAAACTATTTATAGAGCAGAGTAAACTTAGACTTCAAGATTAAGCAAAAAATGGGAATTGCCTGTTCTTTGGAGGTAATTCAATGGAAAATTGGGAATGCGTGTTCACATAATACAAACAATTCTATAAAACTTGCTAATTGAAAATTTACTGTCTTCTTATAGACAAAATGAAATTCAAGATGCTGTTTAATGGCCCACAATATAAACAATGGCCCTCCGCTAGCAAAAAAATGTTATCAAACATCACATTCCACAATCATTTTCAACTATCAGCAAATGTGACGAAACATCACAGGGATTATTTCCCCATGTGAAACAAATCCATCAACATCCCTGACAAGAGCAACATTAGAGGAAAACAAACCAGAGAATTGTCAGGAGTCTGGATGTCAGAGACAACAGCGGGCTGGCTATGATGATCTTAACCCCTTCAGACATATGGAGAAAGCAGGAAATACATCTGAGAAACTCTGTGAGTCGGATACAGAGGTGCTATCTCCAATTACTCCACAAACCTGTGTATCTGTGTACAAAGTATATTTTTTGGCCATCCAGTCATGTTTGGCTAATTCTCATTTCTGTTCTGTTGTAGACTAAACACAGAAGTGATATTGATGTCATCTTGTCTCATTAAGGCAAGTTGAGTTAAACAAATGTAGTTTATTTAACTAAATACAAACATGAACACGGACTTGACTTGGAGATGTGAATTTAAAGATGAACTGTGCCAACAGCAGATTAACACAGACAAACAAAGCTAAACATAAAGTTAATGACAACACGAGGACTATAAATACATAAACCAATCAAGGTAACAAGACACAATGGTCTCAATTAAGGCGGGGTAACATGAAAGAACTACAAAGACCATACACACGACTACAAAACAGAATTTCAAAATAAAAGACATAAGAAAACAACATAAGAAACTTCTAAAGTTGTACAGCTCACTCAATGCTAAACAGGTCACAGTACCAGTAAAAGAAATAAACAACCCACCTTCTAGTGAACTGTGGTGAACAAATCTATTTATCAATCTGTATGTGTTAATAAAATGGTTTCACTATAGACACACTGTGTCATATTCATTACACTATGACTTTATGTCTGAAGATTATACTTGTTATTTTTATAATTGGTGAGATCCACTAGGAGTTTTACAAGTATAACACATTACACTGGGTTGCTGACAAGCTTACAAAACCAAACTAAAAAACACCCCCTACTAGAGCTGGCCAGGAGAGTTCCCAGTTAAGCCAACACAAACGTCATAAATACACAATAAAGAATGTTAATGCAGCCTCTGAAAGATCCTGTTCATTATAGGTGTGTCTTTTTGCTTGACGGCCATTACTCTTACTCATTACTCTTAGTAAAACTTAGTTTTAGTTGTATCTGTCTCTCAGTCAGAAACACTCTATCTGTGAATATCACAGTTCAAATGTGGATCAGTCCATAAGGTTGCCAGTTCTAAAGGGACCTTATGGTTCCATTCAAAACTGAAAAAATATTGACTTTGAGTTAGTCATCACCTCAGGAGACATTTAAAACGTGGTGCAGTACTTGAACAGGCTGGAACAGGATAAGCGAGGTTAAAATGTCATTTTAAGACAGGGTCGACATGGGGAGCAGGACAGGATGTTAAACGCCATCAGATGACAGTGTAATAAAGACATCCGGCGATCTAGGGAATATTTTCTCACTTTTTCCTCACTTGAGAGATTGTAAGGGCTGATGGCCATCACAGCTCCTTGCTTATCCGAGCATGTTCTCTTGAGCTACTTCACCCTCAGATCAACAGACTATATCTAAGATCACAGAACTCTCTGTACTTCCTCAGAATCTGCTCTCTATTAAATCAGCTTCAGAAACATCAGTTGAATAAAGACAAAGAAAGAAATAAGAGAATTTTCCCAAGATAAATATCAAGAAATATGATTGTATCAAGCATTATGTAATAAGACGGTGTCATTTTTCATTTGCTTCACTGTTTGTTTTACAGTAAATAACAGAAGCAAGCAGTGCTCTCTTGTGGCTGCTGATGGAACACGCTTGCTGTGGTGCCTTGGCCTCAAGAACTGTGGCGACATCTACAGGACAATAGTGGAAATTATAGTTTGAGCTTCTGTACAGAAATTCAAACTTTGAAAACCGAGGTTGCGCTTTATGATGTAAATGTTTAGAATTTTAAATCAGTTTATTAACAATGCGTTTTCTCTCTTTATGACCGACACTGGGAGACCAGCAGTAAAATATTTCATAATAGCGGATAGTTTTGACAGACGCCCTGAAGCAATGAACCAGATTGAGTCTACAAGCTACGCTTAAAATGAGATTCCTAATAGTCAGTAGTTTAAGCATTAAAAAGTGTTACATTGAGGGCTTTAATGTGTATTTTCCTTCAGGATCTTCAGTAGTCCACTGTATCTGACACAGTAGTCATAGTGATAAACTTTAAAAGCTCCGTTATGAGATTAAAGTACTAAAACTGTTAAACTGTTATTAAACAAAAATAATCAAAACCTCTGAGTTATTTCACTGTAAACAAGAAATGTTAGTGAAACAATATAAACTTAGTTGATTGTAATGCCAATCATAAATAATATATCATATTTATATATAATAAAGTACAACCAGCCTAGTTTTATGAAAGCCTAACAAAAAATGTACCACATGAAGCCAACAGGACAGTAAAACTTCAAAACTGGCCCGGTCTAACGTACATTGTATTACAGCAAGTTTTGTTCAAACCCTATATTAATGATAAAACATAAGGATACTTAATGATTCACTGCATTTTGGGTTGTACTGTATGTATTAATTAAGATTTTATTTTGCACGTGTATAGCACGGATTGAGGCAAACATTTGGTCTACACGCCACTCAGTTCTGTGCACTGTTAAACTGCGCCTTAGGAGGGCGCCAGAGACACATTACGGTGGCGTGTGACAAGTTGCCGGTTGTCAGATTTTCCTTAAGCGCTGTTTGAGAAAGGCCTGCTAAAAATATTTCAAAACTATGCAGATCGCACTACTGAGTTTTGCTACAACACGCATCATCTAACTTGTATGTGGTATGCAGTATGGCCTGTTATTTTGAAGGCAGAATAGGCTATTTTAGAGAGTTTGCAAGCAAGCTTAGACTGAATTTAATGATTAGACAAACATTTTACGGTCCTGCGCCTGACACAAAAGATATATTTAATTATATGAATATATTTAGACCACTTTATTTAGTTTGCTGATTGCTGTCAGGATGTGAGGAGATTTTCAACCAGCAAAACAGCCATCCCTGCCTTTAACATATACACCTGTATAGTCATTTTTAGTATGGTAAATTTTGTTAAAATATTATATTAAAATATTAAATATTATTAAATGTAAGTGTAAAACCAAGAGTTTAATTTTAATATGAAGCAATAAATAATTTATTTGTTCTCAGTTTCCTGTCTCTGTTGATGAACCATGATTTTTGTGCCTCTTCATAACAGGAATTTTGTGTCAGGTTTACAGTGCTCAATCAATACTCAATACTCATCAAGTAACCAATCTCTGTCTCCTTCCAAAGCAAAGCAGGAACAGACACACAGGTGGCCAACAGCTTTCAGACCTGTGTGTGATACACAACACCCACATGAGACCTGATTGTGTGTGCGTGTGTGTGTGTGCGCGCGTGTGTGTGTGTGTGCGCGCGTGTGTGTGTGTGTGTGCGTGTGTGTGTGTGTGTGTGTGCGTGTGTGTGTGTGTGTGGGGCAGGTTTTACCAACATCTTAGGGACCAAAGTTAACACTTTTAGGTCGCAAGAACATTTCCCTAACAATTCCATTCCAAACGTTACAAATGTTGTTTTGAAAGTTCTAGGAACATTTTAACACAGTTTTTTTGACGTTGTATTAACATTATTGCTTGGTTATAAGAACGTTTTTGAAATTTAGAGAATGTTCTGAGAACGTTCCCTGTCAGCTGGGGATCAGTGAGATAAGGAAAAAACAGCATAATAACTTGCCAAGTAATGAAAGCATAAAAATGCAGAATACACAGAACAGAATACTCAGAGCGCACTAGCAGACCAGATGCAGTATTTGAAGATCGCAAACACAACAGGGGTCTTACAGATACATTTAAAGCCTGCTAATGCATTTAGCTTGTTTTATGGCAAGAAGGCAGAAGGACATAACCTTAAACAGCCTAGAATAGAAGTCTTAATTACAGACTGCTCCAGGAATCCCACATCTTTTGTGGCCTTGTTGTTGCCTTTGGTTCTTTCAAAGGAAATGAAAGGAAACTGAAAGACGCAAGATACACCCTAATGTGAGAATCCCAAAATAGTCAAAAGTCACGTCAAGAATTCTGCATATCAAAAACTGTGACGTTGATGTATGTAGGACATCAGAATCCAGTATTAGTGGAATAGCTGCTGTTGGTCCAGACATAAGATGTCTTAAAAAGTATATTGATAAAACTCACTGTGCATTAAGTTGATTGATCAAACATGTTTATTATACGTAAACAAGCTTTTGGGTCATCCCCAGTATATAATTGCAAAGAAAGCTTTAGGTTTTTTTTGTCTCAGGGTCAAAACTACTATTTTGTGAGCGTGTTTGATTAAGCTGTTACCTATTAACTTGTTGGAACAGACTGCTGTTTGTACACTGATGTCTTGGCGATGTGTTTACCATTTTCCCTTAACCTGCAGACAGACTTAATGTTATCCGAGTGCTTTGCCTCCAAAACAGAACACTGTTTAGATATCTTCCATTATCTTGACACGTAAAGGCGGTGTAATATTATTATCAAATATCAAATATTATCCCAGTCCTTCAATCAGAGCTTATTATCCCGATCCTGGCAATAAAGAAAGCTTTTTATAAACACATACTAGTTTGTAACTGAACAGCTGAGGACTGAAGACACTCATACTGGCCTTTCTCCTCACCCAGATTGTGATTCATGTCTAAAGCTGGGGAACATGAGGGAGAGGCATGAAAAGGAGAGTGAGACACAGCTGAGAGAGCGGGGGAAAGAGCGAGACAGACCAAAGTGTCAGAGCAACTCTATTTGTCAGAACAGGAGGAGGGGCCGGGGAAAGAGGGAGGGGACTATGCTAATGGGTTGAAAGGAAGTGAGGGAAGACTAGAGGAATGTGTTGGAGACTTAAGGGAGAGTTCAGCCGGGATCGTGCTATCTGCCAAAAGAAGAGCAGGAGAATCGAAAAGAAGATCGGATACTCAAACTGAACAAATGAAAACATGCCCCATTTTACTGTGGTACCAGTGCAGGATAACTCCCAGTCCAACTATGACAGTCTGGAGGGAATAAACTGGGTGGATTACAGAGACACAGGACAAGGAGGATACCCGGGACATGGAGACACAGTCAGTTCCGATGGTACGTTTTTATTTGTTTGCCACTTTGGCTTAAAACTTCTACTGAGCTTAACTACATTAGGAGCTGAGTTTGAAGTTAAAAAAGTTGAATATATTTGACAGAGGTTTAACTTTGATATGCCTGTCAATAGGGAACACCCTCAAACCATCAGTAATACGGTAACCATGGTAATTGTTCAATCACTGACGCCATAGCATCCACTTCCTGCTTTTTGGGAAGTTCTGAGAAAGCTTTGCTACGTTGACAACTCTCTAAAATGACGTAGTATTTCGAGTAAGGGGTGGGAATTAGGGGTAACTAAAGCCGAGACTCTTGGCACAGTGCTGACATGCCAGACGCCACTGCCCTGACAAAGGGAGACAATCAAGGGCCAAAGCAGAGGCGGGACTGGGGTTCTGCAATAATGAAACAGGCCTCAAGTATTCATGGACACAAAAGCGGGGGATCTCTCTTTGTGCCTGTTCTTTTTCCAACAGCAGCTGAGGGCTTGATTAGCATTTCTTTCCTCCATTTTGTTCCATACTTTCTCTTCTCCTTTACTTTCAAACTACATGTAACACTTTTTAAGGAGAGAAACACACACAAAGTGAAAGAGAGGGAGAAGACGCCCTGAGGGCATGATTCTGAGATTTCAGCGTCCGTTGCTGAAGCTGTGACTGGCATATGGAGACACCATCATGTGTGCGGAGATGCTGTTGTTTTGCTCTTTGTGTGATATATATGAGCGAGGCTTTTATAAACAGAATATGCAGATAATCACGCACACACTAGTTCTACGGTGGAAGTTTTGGCTTGTGAATGCAAGGCTAACTGTCAGTAGTAAAGTCGAGTAGCTAGAGGACATTTTAGCCTTTGGCAAAATAACGCAAATATACTGTATATATACACAAACTGACCTTCACCGCAGGCATTTCCTCTCAATAACTGTCCACATGAATCCCTGTGTCTTTACAATCGCTCTCTCTCTGTATTCAATTTTAAAAAACACAGGCTGAAATCCCCTCAGAAGTACATCATCTGTATAATCAGAAGTACATAAATTACATAATCATATTTTTTCCGCTTATAATTTTCTAGCATGAGTTTTCCATGAAAGAGCAGGTCTGAGGTGTCGTGTGGTCATGGGTCTCTGTATACTGAAGATTTTCCACGTTTTCTTGTGTGTTTGAATGTCAGCTAATACGGAAGACTGGTTTGGAGTGGCAGTTGTACATGTGGATAGTTTACCATTAGGAGGGGCTGGTATTCACACTGCTAACTTTGTTTTCTAGCATGTTAGCTCGGCACTGTTTAGAGGGGGACAGCACACTGTGCTCATTGTGCTAAAACAGTCAAAGCCATACAACACGTCACGTCTTACTTCGACATTACAGAGAGAAAGATATACAGATTTTTCCTCTGAATATAGGAAGATAAAAATATACAGTCCTATTCTGTGTGACCAGCTGTAAGACAATTTTATGCTAACAAAGCAAAAGAAATGAGAAAATGGGGGGCAGCTTTATTAACAGCTTTATTAGCTTATTCATACACAGTCAGAGGAATTAATTACAGAAAACTTGTTACCCTGACGTATATGACAGAAAAAGGCAGTTTAAAAGTTAAAGAGATCAGGTGTGAATCTTAAATGATGTGCAACGTTGAATCGCCGGCTGTTGTGCCTGCATCTTTAACACCAGGTTGCAGGTATTAAAGTTTAATATGTTGGTTTTAACCAGCAGTGATGTGTATCAGAGTTTCATGCTAGCGATGTATGACGAGAGAAACGATATGCCTTAAAATGTTATTCCAGCTGGTTCAGGCCGTCGCATTTTCTACGGCTGTTTCTTAACTAACACAACAAGAACAGCTTGTTTATTGCTTTATGAGCGGGGAGGTAGTAATCTCTGTAAAACCTATAGGAATAGTTATCTAGCACAGAAAAAACAACAGTGTGCTATTTTAAATGTGAGCTCCCAGCAGCCCAACACTATAAACATATGTGGGTTCCGCATGTCCTGCAGGCATGTTACAGTGGATCCACCTCCACAGAGAGCGTATATTAGTTGTTGTTGAAAGACAGCTGTAGCCGACTGGAGAAGCACATCTTATCTGTTACTAATCTCACACATAAATTAGTTTGGTTGACTTACATCAAGATTAGGAAAAGACTTAATAAAGGCAGTCATTGATCCCTTTTGGAGCCTATTAAGGAGTTATCGAAAGCTCATGTACCAAGGGGGGCACAACTAGAAGGGCACTGACTTCTTCACAAGCGACATTAATCACAGTAGCAGTCTATTCTAATATCATCTGTTTGCTATGTAAATACAGTATATAAACCTTCATATCTCCACACTGCTTTGAAGTAAATATATATCCTCATGCTTGTTGTTATGGTTTGTAATGCCACTTTAGCAATATTTGTAATAGTACAGTACAGCTTCTTCTCCCTCGCTCTCTCTCATTATGGGACATCGGACATTCTGCTCTCCCAGCAGGGTAGAATTCCACGTATTTATTCAACTGTACTGCTCCAATGCACGAATTAGGATCCAGTGATGGACATGCCTCTTGTGAAGTAAATACAGAAACAATCATCCACAAAGCTTGGTTGTCTAAATGACATCATCAATGAGACCACATGGTTTAAATATATGCTTTAACTTTCAGCTGAGCTATTATGCCCAATAGTGGTCAAGAGAGGTAGTTATTCTGTTAGGTTTGTAAAATGAGATAAAAATCTACGTGAAGAGATATAAGTTGAAATTTGTTCTACAGTTATTGACGAGGCTTAAAGTGTCTAATTGATTAGCATTAGTACAGTTTATCTGCATAAGACACCAGTTGACACCAGTATATTCTACGCTGTGTAAAAAATAAGTAATGTTACAGGCTGTGAGAGTGTCAATGGTTAATAAGGACTGGAGCTGCGTGGATGACATGTGAGATGAATCATTTACATTTATGCGCTTGGCAGACACTTTTATCCAAACGATTTACAGTGCATTCATGGTATACAGTTCATCAGCACCTGTTGTCCCTGGGAATCGAACCCACAACCTTTCTGCTGCTTACCCAATGCTCTACTAATTGAGCTACAGGAATTCAGAGACTGGGGTGTTTGGAGGGCTTATATAAAATATCACAGCTGGGGACACACATTCACACACGTGTGCTGTTAGGAATGTACTCACACTGGCTATTATTATAACAATTATGTCAATTAATCAAGAATGCCATCATAACACAACACACTGCCAAAGAAAATCGAGAGTTTAATCAGCCTAAACAGCATGACTTTACTCATAATAAGAACTTTAAATGTCTAATAAATGGGATGTTTGGCCAGTTGCACGCATAAGCTTCTTAATTTTTAATCAGCTTTATAATTTTCCAACACAAAAAGGTTTTAGATGCTAAAGATGTTCTTGTTTCAAATCAGCAAATTCAGAAGGGCGCATAGAACAAACACGCATGCACATGTACAAGAACTAATGCAAGGCACCGAGCCATGCAAGTAACTCTGCATCCACTGCCTGGTTCATGGTTTTAAAACCATCACCTGTAGGAACATATTTACTGTCTCCAATCTGGAGGTAAAGTTAGCTCATTTATTACTTGCACTTAAGTCGGCCTACCTTTGGGCTGATCAACGGTTTGCAGATGTTTGAACTACAGCTGCCGACCAAATGTGCTTTAGTGTGACTAAAAAACATTCGTGCATACAGGATACACCAGTGCAGGGTTTAGTACACAGTTTTAAAGCTCTGTAAACATACCCTAAATACCTGTTTTCCACTTTTATAAAATAATTGTATCATTTGACATGCCAAAATGATATTTCTTTTATTAAATATATATATATTATAATTAAATGTATAAATATATTATAATCACAATGTTCTTGTGCAATAAATCACAAATCTATAAAATAGATAAAGGTATGGTAAACACGTAGGCCCGGTTTCACAGACAAAGCTTAAGTCTAGTCCCAGACTAAAATGCATGTTTGAGCTGTCTTAACTAAAGGAACTTGCGCTGACATATCTTCAAATACATCAGTGCTATTGGTTTGTCTTAAGACGCACACCAGTAATAATTTTTCTAAGGCAAGTGTGTAAATGCGATTTAAATGTCCTAGTTTAATTAAGGCCTACTCCTGGCTTAACTTAAACTCTGTCTGTAAAACCAGGCTGTAAGTCTCTTTAACTAAACCATACAGCTGTAAGCCTGGTAACTTTGGCTTTGATCTACAGTATTTTGGCAGAGTCCTGTTAATGTGTTCAGACATGTCGCCAGAAAGCTGTTCCTTCCCCCTCCTCAGCAACACAGCATGAGGCATTATATGAGGACATTATGGGCTGTCAGGTCATTTAGATTAAAAACCATCAATTAAACAGATCAAATATGTAAACAATGTTTATTGCAAATGTTTGCTACTTGAAACACAAACCATTGTAAACATATTTGTTGTGTTTTTATCTTTAAAAGAACGACAGCTTCTATAAAGCTAGAGGGCAGCATTTGACCAATTTTATAAGGTCCTGGAACCAAATGTAGTTTCATTTCAGAAACTATTAGTATTTGATGTGTGTCCCTATTGCTTTGTGTGTCCATATTGCATAAGTGGTTTGCAGTGAATTCAAGCTATACATTTTATCAGTGTGTGTGTTACCTGGAAATCGAACCCACAACTTTTGCTCTGCTACCACAATGCTTTACCAACTGAGCTACAGGAACACCTTTGTATTATGTTTGTATTTGTACAATGAATACCATTTGCTCTTATGACAAATAACTTGTGATGTTTTTATATTAGTAAAATAATATAAAAATGAATAAATACAAATATAGGTTAAATATAAGCAAAACCTGATGATCCATGTTGTGTGCCAGTTTATAGTCCATATAATTTACCTCAAACACTCTATGTGGGATTCTGCTCACAGTCCTGCTGACACACATTGATGCTGGTGTTTATATAATCGTGTAGCAGAGTTTGTAATGCAGGAGAGCCTGAGGGGCCGTGTGTATCGTATATGTGTACTGTGTCTATGTTTGTATGTTTGTATGTTTATAAATAAACTGAACTGAATTGTCTTTCTGCCACTGTGGGGTCCACACAAGGATGGTAAAAGTCACACACACCTACATTGTGGGGGCAAGCCAGTGGTCCCCACGAGGGAAACTGATTATGAAACATACTAAATTATGCTTTTTTTTAAAGTTTAAAAAATCAGAAAGGTTTCTGTGAGGGTTACGTTTAGGGTTAGGGGATAGAATATACAGTTTGTACAGTATAAAAGTCATTATGTCCATGGAAAGTCCACATAAGGCATAAAAACAAGTATGTGTGTGTGTGTGTGTGTGTGTGTGTGTGTGTGTGTGTGTGTGTGTGTGTGTGTGTGTGTCAGACAGAATATTGAACCCTCTCACTCTCTCAGTGAAAGATCACATTGTGACCTGGATAGAGTTTGAACACCATTTTAAACGCTACATAGAAAAACATGCTGGTCCACAGCAACACTAATACAAACTCTACCAGTAATGGCACACAAGCCTTGGATGCAGGTGAGTGAGACCAACAGCATATAAACAGATCTTATCATAGACTTGATATGACAGGATTCTATCCTTTTTATAAAATGTCATGATTGATATATTTGTGAGTGAGCGAATACACTGACAGTCAGAATATGATCACGATCAAATACGCACGATCAGATCAGTTTTTAACTTACTTCAGATGAAATGCTTTAGTTATATTGTGTGATCTACTGTAGTCTGTGATTTGGAGAGAAAGAGTCCAACATCTCTTTGTGATATATCCCCTGTTCTGTGCTCTCTATATGACGTAAGATCAAAAAATGTCTTTTAGAGAGACATTTGGTACAAACGTTGGGTAAATGTGAATTAGGATCAAAGGGATAATGACAGCTGCCAAACCTTCAACTGAGCAGAAGTGTGAAATGTTTGCAGGGTGTAAAATGGAAATACAATGAAGGTAAACTCTGTTCGGTTATTATGTGCTTTAACTGTGCAGAATTAAACAGGACTTGAGGTGAAATTGAGTAAATGACATCATAGGATGTGGGTGAGAGTTCGTGGATACACCCTATGCTCTACAAACTGGCTGGATAACTAATGTTTTTATTGTTTATCTTACTGTCTGTCTCTAATTCTTGATATTATTGTTTAAAACGTGTCAATTTCTTTCTCTTCAGGTCATGGAGCTCATAAGGAAGACAGTCCTTTCCTCAGCAGATCAGACTCGGCGTCTAAAAGAAGTGACTTTTACGACAAAAATCTGGCCCTTTTTGAGGTTTGCGTTTTCATTGCACTGGTTTGTTTATGGTTTTGCTCTAAAAATCTCCTCTAAAGATTTCCAGTAAGCACTGTGATGTAGTAATAAAACCATATCCAGAAAGATCTTTTCCAATACAGATATTTTCCGTAAAACATACAATTGGAAAGATGTTTTCATGTGGAGAGGTGCTACCTTTTGATGTGTGGTATATTCTGAAATTAGTTTTGTTTTATAGGAAGAGTTGGACATCCGACCAAAAGTCTCCTCTCTTCTTAGCCGGCTGGTCAATTATACGAATGTTACTCAGGGAGTCAAAGAGCACGAGGAGGCAGAGAATGCAGATACATCCAGAAAAAAACTCCCAAAAGTAAGAAAATCTTAAATATTGAAAAAAAACTT
>JAZGTJ010014024.1:0-14472 GCA_036877575.1 Botia almorhae
CGATCCCAGGGATTGCACATACTCAATGTATAGTGATCAATGTGTAGTATAATGCAATGTAAGTCGCTTTGGATAAAAGCATCTGCCAAATGCCTAAATGTAAGATAATGCATAAAACAGAAATAACACTTAGCAGTGCTTTTTTATAAATGTAAGACATGTTAGTATAGTGGTACCGTTTTTTGTTTGGCATGCCAGGGAACTTTGGTTTTAATCCCATATTTAATAACATGAGGGTTTTTTTAAAGAACCAAGAAAAAATTGCAACCTGACAGCCCTGTCAGATGATGCAATCTTGTTATTGTCTGGCTTTAGTTTTATTCCCCTTAACATTAGAAAGCACCTCCCCGCTGCCCCTCTTTGGTAATACGGTCACTTTGAAGATGATTAACACAAACAATGGAGTCCCATTATATTCTGTTTAAAGTGACAGGTTGCTCATATGTCAAATAATGGCCCCTGGGCAAACCACATGCAAAGGTTTGTAATCGTCTTAACGATAATTGAAAAGACAGTTGTGCTTTGTTCTTGACAGTATTTCACCTTGCACCACTATATAGGCTATGCCTGTTTTCTTCCTTATGCAGAGTAATATTAAAATGAAAACGTATCGCCTTTTTTTAATGGACAAACGTACGCAGCTACACACAATCAAGAGCTATTTTAAATAAGCACAATTCCTTGCCCGGCAGATCACAATACAACAGCAGTGATGTGCTTTGATTGATACCTTAGACTGAATATGCAGAGGACTGGGCCTTGATTCGTCTCATTATGCATGTTAAATCTTATGTGAAACGCACGTGTCATTGAGCTTATGTCACTTATGTCACAAGTATTATTCTCTCAGGTTGTTAACGAACACAAAATGTCCTTCTTGCGCCCGAGCATAGGCTACACTACTGCACTGCGCACACTGGACAATTCACCATGTGCAATGCACACACTCCGGCAGGCATGCACATTAATCTTAAAGCCTTCGGTATAAAAGATATAAAGTGTAGATTAATATCACATTATACAAACACGTAGGATGGTATGTTAAAAACAAGGTATGTTTAAAACAGAATATGTCTTTTGTTCTGTTTTATACAGGCGCGCGCGCACACATAAATTTGCTTTCAGTATGTAATTATTGAAGCATCAAATGAAATATATGTGTGCTGTTGAAAATTATGTGTTATATAATTCGCTTCATACATTTTTAAAGAAAATGTCTATGTAAAAACAATAGTACCTGTGGAACAGCCAAATGGACGCATTAAAAAATGGTGTCTCGACCAGTATTGCGGCCAGTATATATGTAGGATGTAGCTTAATTTTAATTCCGAATGCAATAGCTGCAAGAGCATCGCTGTGAGATAATTTTTTCAGCGGTTGGTGCTTGCACGGGAACCCCCAAGCCCCCACCCTTTTCATCCACCCCCGCTAGCCTCTCAACAACCAAGATCTAAAAATAGAACAGGGATCCCCCCCATCAATTTACCACACGTCACAAGGTCACATAAACCTCCTCTCACGATTCACGATCAATACAACAGCGTGACCCACCAGTGTGGATGATGCGAAGAATGTTCTGTTGTCGCATCTGAAACACATTCGCCTGTCACGACGCGTAGACTGATTTACTCTGGTGTAAATGTATTATTTGATTTTCACCTCTCAAGAACGAACACCCAACATCTGGAGATGAAAGTGGAGGGGAGACACGCAGAGTGTTTGCGCCATCGCTCGCATGCACGTTCACGCGCTGGGGGGCATGCCTGACACCACACCGAGAATCTCAGCCCACAGGACAACGAGGAATTGTGGCTTCCTTTTCACTCCAGTAAACGGAGAAATTACCTTCGATTTTTATTCTGAAATTGTTTCCAGTTCCTTATTTAATTTTTTGCAATTTCAGTGCCGTTCAAAGGACCAACATGAGGATTTGTAAAGGTGAGTAAGCAGAGAACTTGCTGGTCATTTGAGTTGTAATGTTCACCGCTACCCACGTTCGGTATTTCATGTGGTCCCCTCTCTTATTAGACGTATTAAAGCAGACCAAAGTGATAAAAGAAGGTTTCTCGAGGCCTTTGAAGCACATCTTTATGATGATTTATTGTGACCTGTCTTCGTGTTGCCCTTTCATTTATTCAGACAACCTTTGTCAGGGTAGATGTAAAATATGTGACTCTTCTGCTCCTCCTGTTTTTTTAAACCACATTAATTGAGACAAATGTGATGTTTAAAAATCTCTTTCTTTTTTCTTTCTTTCATTCATTCATTAGGCAGTGTGTATTTTAGTGTTCATTTTGTTGTGATTTCTGGCTTAATTAGCATTCACTTAGTTCTTAAAAATAGCAGGTTTAATTGATCATTAAGACTCTCACTTCTGGCAACTGCAGTGCTGAGAATGAAAAATATAGTTGTACATAAACAAAATAAAATACATTTAGTGACATCACTAGGGATAGACAGATCTAAGCTGTTTTTAGTGTATCTAAAATGATCCTGAATAATTTAAGGCAAAACCCAGGGTTGGCTATTTTAAACAAACAAATTTACTTATGGTTTGTTTATACTGGAAGAAAATGTAGAACTTGAATATGTGTTGGACAGTGTTGGAGCACAATCAATTTTATTTTTGTTTAAAAAGCAACCGAGCCTGGTCCTCATCCGCATGTATAATAATCTGTGTGACGACTCTTGTATCACGACTCTTGTCGGCTGAGTTAGGGTCCTTTATTTCCCCACCAAATATTTCTGTATGTGAAAAGACTGATTTGTTGTATCACTCTCATTACATTCTATAGATTGTATTGCCCTGATTGATTGTATTTCAGAGATAATGTCTCTCAATCAATCAGACATTGAGGTCTGTACGCTGCCTATTGGATTTCTGCACACATCCGTTGTGAGCTCTGACAGTAATGATTATGATTCTTATTCAAATTAGAGGCATTTGAAGCATAAGATATGTGTATTTGTTCGTGCGTGATACAGGTCATACTTTCTTGCAGACTGTGTACTATTTCATTAGGGGATGCACAGTGAATCTGCATTTGTCGTGACATCTGTTATTGGCCATTGACTGTCCCTGGCAAATTTTATTTTACCCATCCTGTAAATTAAAAAACAGAATGTTTGTTTATGGACATGTATGTTTATAGACTATTATTAATAGACTATTATTTAGACTATTATTGGTGTGTGTATACTCAGTATTATTATTTATAATAATAATGAGTATGTTATGTGTTAAACACACACACGCGCACACACACACACACACACACACACACACACACACACACACACATTAAGCTGTTTTTACTCAAAGGCTTAAAATATATAAAAGTACATTGTGCATAATGTTTCAAGATATTACAACAGGCAAAATTCTAGATAACTTCCCATCTGATAGTTTACAATGATTTACTTTTTATTTCTAAAAACAGCCTGTTTGTTGTGGTAGTTTACAAAATAATTCTGTTCTGTGTTTATATATGTCTTCATCTTGCCAAGAGCAAATTATATTAGCAAATGATCACTTCAAAATGTCAGATTTTTCAGGCCCTTTGCCAAAATTCATGAAGCATAGGTAAAAAAATAAATTAACAGGTGGGCTTCCTCATTGGTGGGCTTCCTCATGAGTAGGCTATACCACAGAGGAGCTTTTTGGGGCTACCTTTCAGCACAGGGCTTGAGACAACATTCCTGGTTGTTTGCCCCTTGGCGACAGCCAATCTCCATCCTCATTATCATCTAACATAATGGTCCTCATCCTCATAAACTATCATTCCTATTAATGAGGAATGTAGCTGTAGCTTATTTGTAGCTGTGCATTTATAAATGCGTGAGGTCTTTCATCTCGAACATACAAAATGTTATCATGTTTTTTATCATACGATCAGTGAATTGTGAAGATTATGCAATAACTGCAATCCTTTAATAGTGAGTAATAGAAACAATGGGTAGCTTATTTACTTTATCACCCAACTCTTTTGACGACCACGTGTCAATTAAGGACATTTACGTTACATTTAGCATTTGACAGACTCTAAGCGTCTTACAAGCTATTGCATTCAAGCTGTACATTTGATTGGTATGTGTTCCCTGGGATTCGAATCCACAACCTTGTGCGCAGCTAACACAATGCACAAGAGCTACAGGAACACACATCTAATTTAAAATGTATGGGACATATCCATTCATTATAGGACGTACAGTTTTGCGCATTCATTAATGTATTTATAGTATAGCTTTTGGTGGTCGTGAGTGACTCAACTGTTGAGGAACAGATTAAGCTCGTTTTTTAAAAGAATACTTCACGCAAGGCGACCGCTTGTGACATCAAACTTTCGCTGTTTCCATACGTTCGTGATCTTGCTATAATGCACAATTTACATCTCAGGTTTAATCTCATCAACTGTAATCACATAAAACAACATTTACACGAGGGCGGTATTAATCTCGGCGATGACGTTATGAGGCAGGTCTTGCTCGAACCCACCAATGAGACGAGCGAGCTCGGTTCTTTTGGGGCGCATCGCAATGAATGGGTGTCGGTGCCTTACAAGGCAAAGGAGCAACCACAACAAGACGCGGATATTGAGGGGATGCGGCATCGATACGCGGGAGCTGTTCAACAGCACCAGACCAACGACACGGACACTCGCGACTGTCAGAGCATCTCAGCGCCTTTCCAGAAGGAAGGATCTCGTCCAGTCGACCCGCTCTTTAGCCTGCCGCCCCCACCTCCATCGATAAAGGAGCGCTCCACCTCCTCACATCAGAGCAGACATGTACTGTCTTGTCCGGAGCGCACCACTATAAAAGGTGTCCATGACTGTAAAGCGCAGCAAGGCGAGTGCCTGCTGTTGACCGGCCACAGCATCCTCACGCAGGGATCGCGCAGTGACCGTGAGCCTTATAATAACCAACAGCATCAACCGGAGTTTTCAGCGGCCTCATCTGGCTATCAGTACCGTTCCGAGGGGCTCTCGCAGAGCCGTCACTGCAGCCATTCTCCTCAGCACAAGTCTTTCGTTTCCCCGCAGCCCTCCCCATCTGATCTGCTGCCGCCGCCTCTGCCTTCTCGCAGTTCTAATACGCGGGATACTTGCCAAAAGAGTGCTAATTACAAGCAAGAAATCGCACAGCGTTGCGCCGGGGAGGGGGGGCGTCGAGACCCAAACCAGTTGCTGCAGCAACCTTGTTGTAATGAAATAGGGGGCTATCAACAAAGGAACCCCTCCTATGAGCCACTCTTACCAAACTCTTGTCAAGGACAGGTAAATGCATGCGAGGAAACCGAAAATGAGGGGCAATTAATTGAGCTCCAGGCTCCATTGCCACAATTGCAGGCTCAACAACAATTACTGTTGGGCAGCAGCTTGCCTATCAACTACTGCATCGGCGGATCAGGGGAAGTGTGCAGAAATAACCAGGAGCTGTTGCAGCAACGGCATCAGCAGGCGGACGCGCACAAGCACAGCTCCCAGTGGCAGCAAAGTAACCGTGGCAGGTACCAGGAGAGAAGAATCGCACTTTGTCAACCAGAGCAGCCGTATCACGAAGCGCAAAATGAACGCTCGTTAGTGAGAAACTCGTCGGTGTCAAGTAGTGAAAACAGCAGCCCCCCGTACGGCTCGAGCAGTCAACTGTGGCCAGAGACTCACGAGCAGGAGGAAAGAAAAAATCGTACAGGCAAACATAAGGTAAGCGTACCTACAAACATCAGAGTATTTTGAATATGTCTCTAATATATGCGTAATAGAGACATGGCCACGCCTGAAACATATATAGAAATATATTTATATATATATATGTGTGTGTGTGTGTGTGTAGCATGTTTGTGTGTAACTGCCTTTAAATTAATTGTCGTTGGCGTAATGTGAATCTTTTGACACAGATACTTTGATTTCCAGTAACATGTTTTCGAAAGCAAGCTATCAACACGATGACATCAAGCAGACTGCATCCCACTGCATCTCATGCATACACAGACACGCACATAAAATCACTCTGTCTTTCACATCTCTCCCTCTCTTTCTCTCTCTTTCTCCCTCTTTTTCTCTTTCTCTCTCTCTTTCTCTCATAGACGTTTGTCAAATATACAAACAACTAACAACCTAAATACCGATATAACAACCTAAATACCTAAAATTGGTAATCCTCAAAAAGTCCAGCATAAACTGTAAGGTCTACTTTAATGCCCAAATCTGTGGTTAAATATGTAAATGATGGAACAAAAAGAGAACTGGACAGCGTTTGCAAAGCAAAAAAAACTAACAAACAAAGTGAAATGACTGCAGATGTCTAATCTGTGCCACATTAACCTGAAGTGGCCTCTCGTAACAGTGCTGTTCTTCATTCAGAACACCCAATTTCCAAACAACGCTCAGGGCTCAATTTTTCTGACCCTGTTATCTGATGCCACTCATTGAGGCTTCATTCGTGTCTCTGTTCTTCTTCATGGGCTCTCTCGGGCCCTTAAACACCTCTTATTAGGCCACGGCGGCTAATCTCCCTGAGTGGTAGCCAAGTTATTTTACGTTTCTTCCAGGCAAAAGTATCTAGCAATATTTCTTTGCTTGTCATACAGAACAAATACAGTTAAAGTGCATGAACCTATACGCTATTCAGAAAAATAAAGTGGTCAAAAATCAGTTGCAGTGCTTTGCTATATTTTGGTTCTTTAGGAGAAGTATATGGTGTGTTTTATTCATATATGCCCTAGTAGCCTATGTCCTTACCTCCTTACTTTTTAAACAGGTTTCCTCAATACTAGCTAGATAGTCCCATCACAAACTCTGACTGAGACAATGATACCGTATTGGGACCAGTCAGTATGTTCAAACAGCAGAAATGTTTGGACACAGAGCCACAGTGGAACGCAGGCTACGAATGCCTACCTTATAGATGTCTCTGTGTAATAAACTTAGCTAAAAGCTATTTTAACATTAAAAAATGACACACATTACTTATCCAATTGTACTCGAATGTTGTACTTGGCTCAGTTCCAAGCAGAAAAACAGAGACTGTTGTTTGGATCTATTGGATGTGAAGTTCATGCAGGATAGAATCCTGGTACACCAGGAAGAACGCAAACGAAAAAAAATAAATTGACCTTTTCAAACAAGAAAAGCCCAACTCTTGATATCTGATGTGAGATAGCTGAAGGAAAGGATACTAATGAGGGTATACAGTCAAAGGAAATTCATTTAGGCAGTGGGTCTTATCAGCTGAGCAGAATACAGCTGGCGGGGTGGAGTCGGAGGCCTTTAGCACTTCTGTACACTTTGGTCTATTGTGTACAAGCTTTGTTAATAGAAGACACATTGTTCCGGTAACACAAACAAAGGGATTTTCAAAACACATCTAAAGAACTGCAACACATAACCTAACCTTAAATAGCTGTCTCACAGGTCTGTTTATTTATCCCATATTTCTTTTGATTGTAGCATTCGATTAATCCTTTGATCTTAGATTAAGAATATTTTAACTCAAGCAGTGTCCAGCTGGACTCTGATGTCCAGATGTCAGGCAGGTTTCCTAATATAAAAATCAGAAACAACTTCGCGTGTAGATCGATGGATTAAACTAAAATGAAAAACGCTTATTTTTGGTAAAAAAAAAATTCATGCATAGAAATTATTTTCCTCATAAACCTCTCAATTATGAAAGACAACATTTTAATTGTGGCGCTAACGGAGAGATAAAAGATCATGCAAACTCATATTCTCAACATACAATACTTGTACCATGTTGTTCAACCAGTCTGGCTTAAACAAGAAGTATTTTGACTGAGTGAGACCGATCAAGTATATACTTTGTATTATCCAGTGACACAGACTGACACCTAATAATACTTTGCTGTTGTGGTTTGTGTGATATTGCTGCCAGGAACAGAGATATTGTACTCTGAAAGGCTTAACACTTCTGCTACTGTGGATCGTACTCTCTCTTGCTTGTAGACGTTTCTTTTGAGTCTCCTTTTGACTGGGCTCTGTTTGCTTGCTCACTGATCCTTAGTCTTGTGATGGGATAATATGATGGGAAATGTCTGATAAAACCTCTCTAATGTAATTAATTAACAGATTATAGAATGAAATATTAAAGACTTCATAAAAGAGCACACTCAACAATTTATTTTCGTATCAGTACCATCAGAAAAGCAATGTTGCTGTTATCAAACTGAAGTGTATGGACAGTGTTTGATATTCTGAAACATCATGTGTCTAGATCTGTTTTGCTCCCATGCCTTTTCTTGATCTAATAAGATCATTGCTGACCATAATCCTTGGTTTTATTTGGGACGTCTTTTGTCTAAGGATATTTCTAAAAAATGTTATTGCAGAAGATAACAGGACAACAGGAACACTGTTCTGTTCAAATGAATAAACTCATTTTAAGAGCATCGTTGCTAGAATATGGAAAATGATCACAAAGGTTGACTTTGTCTTTGTGCTATTCTCCACTATTTGTTTCTTTGCGTGATACAATAGCTTTCTATTGTATAGCTTTTTAATCTAAAAAAAACAATTTCCTCCTTACAATCTCAATTATTTTTCTAGCAATGAGATTAAATTGAGAGCAAATGGAAACTCTTGCTTAAGTCTCCAGTGTCTCCATAATAGTTTCAAAAGAGACCTCAACAATGAGACCTCAACAATGTCACAAACTGAGCTCAGATTTGCCAAGTCTACATTCAGAAGTCAAGATTATTTAAGATTTCAACAACCTCAAACTTTACTCATCAAATGTACGTCACAAATTGTTACTCCAGATTATTTTAGCCACAATCTGGATTAATTTTACAGCTACATATTCTTTAATGTATTTAACAATTGTCTCATTTGTTTTTATTTTTATTTCTCCTAAGCAATTTTAGAAGAAACAATTAGGGCAATGAGAAACATACCAGGACATAAACCAGCTGGTATAAAGTGCCATTAAACACAGAAATGATTAAACCTGCAAATTAAATGTCATGAAAAAGTGTCAGAATATTAGCACACACATTCGATACATATGACTGTAAATTTGAGTTCCACAATAATTTGTTATACTTTGTTTATATATATATATATATAAAGAAAATTAGGTTATATATATAGATATTAAGGTTGCATGATGTAAGAACAAAAAACTGTGTACATTTGTATAATGCACTGTAAGTACCCTCTCTCACTCACTCACCCACTCACTCACTCACTCACTTACTCACTTATCATGTACAAAATGTCTCCTGTTGAAGAAGGATCTCTTTTAGACATACATGTCAACTCGTGTTATGCTTTTACATGGCTTTCATGAAAAGGTCTGATCTGCATATTCTCCCACCACCGAGGCTACGGCAGCTAGTTGCCGTGATTTTAATACCATCAAATTCAAAGAGGCCTCTTCTATGTTCAGAGTTACCTATTAATAGTACTGACATTAAAAATCTGACACACACAAAGCTGCATTCGCTGACGGGCTGTTTGGAACATGGTGTTGTATTAGGCATACCAAGGGAACAAATGAAATAATGAAAGTCTTGTATACAGTGAAGTGATCTGTGTACAGGTTGTGCACGTGATGTCTGAATCAGATTTTAAAGTCTCCATAGTCTGTGCAGTAGTCAGAGAAGGGACATCCGTATCCATTCTGATTTTTTAGAATTTCATACACAATATTTCCATTGTAGGTTTTGAAATCGCAGTTGCAATTTAACAGAAATAAAATGACTGCAGATGAATGGCTTCCATGCAGTGTGTAATTACAAAGTGCTTACACATGCAGAGTGTGTGATATCTAGCATTAACGTCATTGCTGAAACTTCTGTTCAAGTCTGTTTCTGGCATTTTACATATTCTGTCCTTTGCTGAACTATGCAGAGAGTACACCAGATCCCACCCTGTTAGAAAGACTTAATCAGCAAGATTTAGTCTTAGCTAAATTCATGCTGGTCTGAGCTGGTCTTTTCAGCATGGTAAGCCAAGGCCGTTCCCCTTCATTAATAGCCGATATATTCCACTGTGGGACATTAATACATTATTAAGTGCAGTAAAAGGATTAGAACACTGTGATCTGTTGTAATCCTTAATGGTCAATGTCATTCTTCCCAAACAACATACAGTCAAATCAACCCGTTTAAATAACAATGAAGGTTTCTGTGTAATCGAGGATAGAGTATAGCAGAGATTTGACTCTATATTAGGATCTTTAGCTGCTAACCATCACGACTGTTGCACATCACAGAGCTGTGTTTTATTTCTTTGTCGCTTGAGGCAGTTTTGGCGTGTGGGGGAAATCTCAGCAATGGCGTTCCTTTAGACAACTGAAACAAAAAGAAATACTGTCTTTCTCAGATCAGATATGGACAGTCTAGCATATAGATTCCAGTACCTCAGGGGGCACTTAAGCGGGTGTCAGTGTGTACTCGGAAAGATTTGTATTTTGCTTTGTAGGCCTATAAAACAAAACAAAATATTATGTTATAACAAAAACATTAGGACTGTCAATACGTTAAAACAAGTAATTAAGATGAATTCCTTTTTTAGTGCATTTTTGTTTAGGAGGTGATAACAACATAATGCATGTGTGTAATATGTAGTGCAATATAAAGTTGCGTCAGGTTGTGTGTATTCTCCACAGAAGAATATATATATAAATATACAAAATCATCTCTTTCTCACAGAAAAACAAGACTCCTGTATTCTTCTCCCATTACATGAAATATAGTTACAAAATAACACATTCTGTTTGACTTAATCTGCTTAAAATGCATAGAAGATGCTAACACTATATTAATCCTACCGATTTTTATAATATTAATGATAATATATACAAACAATATTCAGTATAACAGGAGGTAAAAGGAACACATTACTGGTTTGGTGTCGATAAATCCTTCTGAGGGGTTGAAGGACAGCCAAACATTAATGTGTATGAATATGCAAGAATTGTTTATATTGCATTTAACATTTATTCATGTGAAGATGCTGTACCAGATCTTCTGAGGAAGTGTCGTATGCGAAGCTGTGGTCATGGAACAGGTCCAGCTGAGCAGATTAATGCCTGTTTTATTTTACATGCTGCTGACACTTATTTGTCTGTATTGAATTTTCGCTGACAGGCACACGCTGAGCGAACAAAGCTGAGCCATGCTGGATCCAAGCCCTCCCTCTCCGAGAGCAGTCGCTCATTCCCTCAGATAGCCATGAACAGTTGCAAGTACAATGGAGGAGTGGTAAGACCGCTGGGCAGCCTGGCGGCGTCACGACGCAACCTAGCAGAGCATGACTCTGAGACCCAGCCGCTCCAGACTCTTCACAGCTCCGGCCTGGAGGTGGTCGTCTCCAAGGGTGGCGACGAGGACCCCAGCAAGGCGTCCAATGAGAGCCTGGTCAGAGAGAGCGGCAATGCACCACAGAAGAAAAATAAAGACATTGGGTACAAGTTGGGCCACAGAAGGGCGCTTTTTGAGAAACGCAAACGGCTTAGTGACTATGCCCTGATATTTGGTATGTTTGGGATCGTAGTCATGGTAACAGAGACAGAGCTCTCCTGGGGGGTTTACACTAAGGTAGGTGCTTTCTCTTTTATAGCATCTGTGGCATAATAGTGATTACCACAAAAATGATTTTCACTTTCATATTTTGTCCATTATTTACAAATTACACTCACTGTAAGTAGTTCCTAAACTGGGGTATAACTTAACGTGGAATTAAAAACTAATATAACATTTTATATTATATAACATTTAGCATTTTATATACATACAACTGAGATGTATTATGTATTTCTCACAGGCTAAAAATAATTTGTGCACCCTCTAGTGTATAAACAGCACAATACCAGTGTATCAATGTAAAACAACATTCAAATTTCAGCTAATTTAAAATAGCCAGACAGTATACAAACAATATATTTTCCAGTTAACTGTGAGTGTGCGTCATTGACAACAAATACAAATAACTGGATTCATTACACCTTCTCTGTTAACACTATCTTACTGAAATTTTTTCAAGCGGCTTTTTAAAGAGACTTGAGCTCAGCATTGTATTCTTCATTAAGACTAAACATGTTTGTGAACATTCATGTTTGCTTTTGCCTTCTTATTTAATAACAAAATTTACTATTTTTACAAATCACACTGTACAAATTTAATGATGGCGAATGGCAAATGACTTGTATTCAATCTGTAATACTACTTTTCCTTAAAATATTTAGGCACAAAAATAAACAAAATATGCACATTGAAGCATGATTGTCTATACATCTAAAGGTTGTGGTCATACTTGACGTTTCCTAGACCGGAAAATTCCGCATTTCAGAGCATTCCAAAGTTCAAGTTTGGTGAACTCTGACCTGCTAATTCGTATCACATGACGTGTGTCCAGTACACGATCGATATGTCACGGCGTGACCTTTCCAGGTGGATTATAGCATTATAGTATCTCACAATCCTATTTTGTACAATACAGCTTTAAAATATTAAAAACAACAATAACAATACATGCAGGTAGAAATCCATAATATATGCGAATATAAAAACAATGCTTTGGGGGTTGATATCATATCTGATTGCTGTCCGTATCCTATTTTTACATGCTGACACTAAGTCTAGTGTGACCACAGCATAAGAACAGTCCTTATGTACTGCTTAACCTTGACCATATATAGTCTACATAACAATATTTACAGGCTTTACATTCATATTTGTCTTCTTAACTTCATGGATCTAGCTTGCCACTAGCTGTAGCCACTGCGGTAACCACAAGCAGTACTGGAGGACTTAGACAGCCGAAATGCTTTAAACTTTGAGGTAGGCCTGCGTTACAGGCAACTCCCAAAGCAATTCTTTATGCAGGGTCCACAAAATGAGGTGTTTTGTACTGTGACCGCTCGTCTCTCTTGAGATGTGGATTTTGTAATGGTTGTGCTATTTCCAGCCCTGTGGGAGAGAACTGCTACACTGCTACTGTCACATGCAGCTGAATTAACTGAATTATCACACGGCTTCATCTTACATGCAAAATTGGAAACTACGAACAATGGTGTGTAAATGTCAGTGTGAAAGAAAGGCATTCCTGATGTATTTGTTTGGAAATTGACCTTTGGAAAAAGCCCTTCCGGTGACCAACAGGTGCATTAATTAGTTTACAGTGTAATTTGTTACACGGGAAATGAATAACAATTTCAGGTGTAATTTTTCTTTTAGAGAGGCCATGGGGACCCGGGGTTAAATTAGATGGGGTAAAGGAGAAGGGAGTCTAATTTCTCTGTTAAAATTAAATCTTTTAATTGCTTTTCTGTGGTTATATAAATTATGCACACTTCACTCAGTTTGTCATACTGGCAGCACATAAAACGTTTTGAAATCTTTGCATACAGCTTAGTCTTTTGAAAATTAATTTCAATGAATATTTGGGTCTTTCTTGAGTCTGATCGCTTTAAAAAGGCTGATTTTTGACTGTGTGCGTATGAAATGGTATGTTTTATAGTGTTGCTTTATCCTGCTGTCTGCAGCCAGAACAGACAAATTATAAGGACTACAGTATAAGTTATAATATCCTATCATAAATAGGTCTTTTGAGCTTAGAAAACATTTACTGTACCATCATCGCTCTGCTTCGTTCTGCTTTAGTTTTCTTTTAACGGACCTCTTAATCTAGTCTTGAGTTACCCTCATTAACAGATCGATGGACAGATCCCTCACTCAAACCATGTGTCTGTAATCTGAGATGACAGGGCCTAAAAACATACAGAACATGTCCATGCATGTGTGTGATAAGGAGTTTATAGAGAATCTATGGAGTTTTATGCATTTAAAATGGAGTTTTATGCATCGATGGAGTTATGAAAGTGCATTTATTTCTTGACACAGTGGGATCTCGGCCTCCTTCAGTGCGAAGCAATGCAGCGCGTTATGACGCAGATGCTTTACATATGCGCGTTTAGTCACGCAAAAATGTACTTTTATGATGATTTACTAAGCATCATTTTATAAGTTTAGCATAGGCTAGCGTGAGTATGGCTCTGTGTGGTATGTATGATCTTTGGCATGTTATTCCAAAGAAATACTAATTGTGTTTTTTCTCCTGCTGCAGGAATCTTCATATTCATTTGCACTGAAATGCCTTATCAGCCTTTCCACTGTTATTTTGCTTGGTCTTATAATAATGTACCACGCTCGGGAAATACAGGTTAGTCTAATGAATATTAAAGATGATTGATTGTCGTTTTATTTATTATTCATTGACACCCCGATTTAAAAGTTAAATGTGTAATTTCTGCTTACTTTGTATTTTCTTTAATGCTTAAAAAACTTTATAAACAGATACATCACCTCATGCTGGTTAGAGCAGTACTTTTTCTCAGCAGGAACACTACTGTTTTTAAATAGATTTCCTAAACACTCACACTGTCCTCTATTGGTCATAAAAAGATAGCTCTAACCCAAACATATGCCATTGGTTAAGCCAGTATTGAGTAAAG